>JAGFNQ010005831.1:61845-100582 GCA_024364735.1 Boesenbergia rotunda
GAATTATCTATTAATATTCATGATTATCTTGAGAATCATTATCAAAATTTTATCATTATCTTTAAATTATTAGTTAGATTTTAGAAATTATCTTTAATTTATCTTGAGAATTATTTGTGAGATATTAATTAATTTTTTATTTGGAAAATTATCTATAAAATATTTAAAATATATGAATTAATTTTAAAAATTACAGCATTAATATTAAAAATTAGAGAATTAGTATTCAATATTTTAATATTATAAATGTTTGATTTAGATCCATTATTAATTTATTTTAACATGCAACATATTTAATTTAGTGTGCAAAAAAAAAATCTAATTTACTTGAAAAATTAAAATTTATGTTTGCATACATATGAGTATTTTTGGAAATAAAATTATCATGTAATTTTTTAAATTAGAATCTAAACTAGCAGGGGTATTTTTGTAAAATTAAAATTTCATAGCAGTCTCCATTCTTACATTTTTTGGTATTGCTAATATGTTCTTCTTTCATTTGGACATTGGTTTTTGTAGTGTCATGCTTCTAACACTTGAAACACTTGCTATAGCTCTTGTTCCTCCGGACTCTAGCACTGGTACCTCCGTTGTTGCCGATAGGGTCGTCCGAATCTTACGAATAACACACTTATTTTTTAATCTCCTCTCTCCCTGCCTTGAAACAAGTTTTATGAAATTTAAAATATGATATAATTAAATTTACCTTTTTTACCCTTGTCTCCCTCAATTCCTAGCCTTCTTGCTCCTTCGGCAGTGAGTCCGGATTAGAGACTCTGCTCTGATATCAATTATAGGATCAGTGACGTCAATAGACGGGTGGGGGGGGGGGGGGGGGGGGAGGGAGGGGGTGAATACCGACTCTCGTGAGCTTTCGTTTTCTCGTTGTTCGTTCGTCTTTCTTATCAGAGACGTTAGAGTGCGTAGTGGAATAATATTAAATAAAAAGAAAACAACACAGAGATGACATGCCAGATTTATTTACTTGGTTTCCAACCCCCCAGGGTCAATATGTCCAAGGCCTATATACTCGGTGTGAGTCCACTAATGGTTTCCTTTCCAGAATTTCTGGAGGCGGAGAAAACTCATCTTACAGTTCAATATTACAAGCACAAATAAATGAAACTTAAGAATAACTTGTAATAATAAAAGCAAACTGATAACCGCTTTTGTCGTATTACGGTTTCAAATACAATTTAAGTACCGAATTCCTCTAAACTGATGTAGCACAGAGTAACTCGAGTCGTCTCCCAACGAATGTAGTTGGTGCAAGATAAATCTCAGAATCGTATCTTATTGCTTTTGGGTTTTTGGATATGAAACTGGGTTTTGGATTTGAGAGCTATGACTATGAAATGAATAGCAGAGCAAGTATGAAATCTAATCTAATTAAGGAAAGACATTGCAAGTAATAAAATCTAATTTAACCTAACTACAATTGCAGCGAAGAAAAGGATAACTAGAAATTAAACATTAACGAAACTAAACATAGAGCAGAACTACAGCATTGAAGAAATCTACCCTAACCTAGCTTAATTGCATGTAATTGAAGACGTAAAACCTAAAGTAATAGGAAGAGCAACACAAAACAAGAGTTTAACAACTAGGAAACATCACAATTGAAATTAACTGTCTAAGAGGCATTTGATCGAACACAAATTGAGCATGTTCTAAATGACTTCCAAAACGTGCAATTTGAATTAGAGAAGTTCTATCCAGTACAAACGTTCAACAAACAATCTATCTCAACCATTCAAACACAATTAAAATCAAGCCACAAGCATCAATTAAAGGAAGAACTTCTGGAAATTGGAACACAGAACTTGGAAATCGGATGGACTGCTGGAATTTGAATTGCTGTGAAAGAATTCTGCAAAATTTGAGGAAGAAGAAACTGCTGGAGCGAAGATGAAGGCTAGCTACTGAAAATGCTGTGAAGAAAACATCTGCTGGAAGGAATTGCTGAAGAAAATTTGATGCTGGAAGTAGAAGAACTGCCGGAATTGAAACCCGAAAATCTGTGAAGAACTGATGGCGATGAAGATGGAAGAGATGTCAGCTAGGGTTCGGAACCCCCAAAACCCTAGCTTGTGTTGGCGTGCGGTGGATGGCGTTCGGCTACGTTCGGCTAAAGCTCGGAACCCCCAAAGCCCTAGCCTCTGGTCGCCGGTGATGAAACGGAGGAAACTCTCTTCGAACCCCGACAGAGAATTCCTTTCTCTCTTCTCTTCGAACCCCGACAGAGAAAAGGTGGAGATGGAACTCAGTGAAGAAGACGGCGATGATGGAACTCCGGCCGGCTAGGTTTCGGAACCCCCTTGCCCTAGATCGTGCAATGGCCGGAGGAGATGGAGAAGGTGAAGAGGAAGAGGAAGAAGTCGGGAACCCCCCGAGCCTCGTCTCTGTGTTGTCGCCTCCCGTCTCCCGTCTGCCCTAGCTCGCAATGGCTGGCCCCCTTTTGTTTGTGGCTGCGCGTGGCTCGGTCCAGCTCTGGCTCGGCCAAGCAGCTTCAATGGATTCAACCCAGCAAATGAGTTCGGTCCAGCTCTGGTTAGCTCAGCCTTAGCCCAGCAGAGAATCAGTTCAGTCAGCCGCCCGGTTCAGTCAGGGATCCGGTTCAGTCTTGGTTCAGCCAAACAGCTTGAATTGATTCAATCAAACAGCTCAGCCAAACCATATAATGATGGAAGCAACGGACGGCTGAGATCAATTTGACTTCATCCAACGGTCGGATGACTTCTGATTTGGCTGAAATTTCCAGATATTGATCTATGGTCAGGATTGATTCTATCTTGAACTCGGATTGACCAGAAGATGACCGATGGCTCAGATCTAGCCGTTCTCTGAAATGGACGGCTCCTAATAATCCGATGCTTGATCCTTTCAATCTGGATCCAATGCTGACTCAAGTCTGACCCACTTTTGATCTAGGTCCATGATCAATTGAAGCCTACAAAATAATATCCAAATTTAGTGCCAAAAATATCCCAAATATACAAAGATTAGAATTAGAAGCCAAAATGAAGGGAATACATGAAACCTAATACAAATGCAAACTTAAGCATATAAAATATGGATCAAACATGGATTTTAGAGCCTAAAATAATCAGCAAAAATGGTGGTTATCACAAACCAATAGAAATGATGATCCCAACCAATCCGAAAGTCCGAAGCGTAACACACTTCCTCCCAGAGCCTCTTTGGTCATAGAACTTCGCCTTAGTACTTTTGCTTCATAGAGACTAAGTAGTAGGATAAAGCAATTGATGTTTTGAAACCTTGGCTAGAACCCCTTTATATATTGTTCACTCGGGCACCCTTGTAGCCTTCTCGGGCACCCCCAAATGAATATTTATCCAATCTAATAGTTGAGACTTATCGCCGAGGATAACACCTGCGGACTTGGTCTTGGGCGCCCGGGACCATGGGGGCGCGGGGGACATAGGGGCGCCCGGGTCACTTGGGCGCTCGAGTTCCATAGGGGCGCCCAGGTCACTTGGGCACCCGGGTTCCATGGGGGGGGGGGGCGCCCAGGACTCCCTGACTTTGGCTTCATCCGCTTTCGTTTGCTCTCCCATCTTGCGTCCAGGTCCAAGTTCATGTAAGACAAACAAACATAAGATAAACAAACAAACCTAAGCCTTAGTTCTTTAAGTCTACCTGACCTACTAGGCTTTGCAAGAAGTCAACTCTCCAAGACTTTATTACCTAAGATCAACTCCTTAGGATTTCCCACTGGCTAGCTTCATTCACTAAGACTTTATCTTGCCTGGCTTCACTCACCACGACTTTTACCCAGCTTCACTCACCAAGATTTCATGCCTGACCCGTGGTCAGGTATTCGTGCCCAACCTTCGACCAGGTCTTCGCGCCCAATTCCCTGAACCAGGACTTCGGTGCCCAACCCTCAGTCATATCTTCATGCCTAATTTCCTGAACCAAGACTTCGTGCCTAGCTTTACTCACCAGGTCTTCGGTGCCTTGATAAGGACTTCTTTGCTAGTCATTTGATCCTAAACAAACTTCTACCAAATATCAAGTCCTGTTTGGCTTTGTTCTTGGTCTAATTGACCATATCTGAGTTTAGTCACTCTGCCAAATATCAAGTCTTGTTTGACTTAACCCTTGGTCAAACTGACTAACAGGTTTTTTTCTAATCACTCTGCCAAACATCAGGTCCTGTTTGACTAACCATTTGGTCAAACTGATCAGACCTAGGCTTACCATACCAAACATCAAGTCCTGTTTGGCTTAACCCTTAGTTAGACTGACCAAGCCTTAGTATATTGTCAAATAGCGAACCCTAGGAGTTGACTGTTCTTGTCTGATGATTTTTGCACCAACAATACACACACACACATACGGACCAAATGCTATGGACGAGAGCCTCCAATTCTATTTTTTTTTAATAAATTGAGGCATCTCCCATATAATGGGAGGGACTCAATTTATTTATTATTTATTTATTTTTAAAATTAAAATTTTTTCATATATAAATCTTAATATCCCGTGAGTATCTAAAATTTTTAATTTTGAATACTATAATCCAAGAGAAAAAACTGAACCATAGAAAAAAATCTTATTAACTTAAACCTGTAGGTCCCATATAGATCGGTTAGAGAGGGCGAATAACCTTGCATAATATAAACTAAATCTTTTGCATTTGCTTAGCAAAGATAGATAATTAGTTAAGCAATTAAAACAAACAAGAACAACATAAATTATATGAAATAAGAGACTAAGAATTACTTGGTTGTAATTAAGGTGATTGCTAATTCAACGAGTGAAAGTACACTAAAAATATCTCCTTCGTGGAAGGTGGAGGAGCCTCTTACATACTCTTGAAAACTCAGAAAGGAGTAGGAAATTAAATACAAATTGTTATCCTTTAATACTAGCTCTAGGGACTATTTGCAGCAGAAAAACATAAGTTATTGTTGTGCTGACGTGATATTAAGGAGCCTCAGTTGGATAAGTTTTATCCACGACAGCCTACGGTAATTGTTGATAATTTTTTTTTATCTAAGGTGCCTCAGTTCCAACTCAGGAACTGAGGTACCTCAGATTCCAATTAAGGCACCTCAGTTCTGCTTTTGTACATAACTCATCCATTCAACTGAGGTACATCCATAAGCAACTGAAGTGCCTCAATTGACAGTCAACACTCGTGTTGGTTTTTTCCGTCTTTGTATGCTTGGTTGATTTTCGGTCATTTAGAGTTGAGCTTATCTGAACCCAATTTTAGTCTTCTCCTTAAACGAGTTTCCTCCCCGACTTCTCATCTCTTGGACGTCGCACATGTCCTTCTCGTTCACCGATGTACTTTTTCGCAGCATTGTGATCATCCCTTGGATGTGTCGAGCTCGTCGACTCCTTTTCCCGTATCATCCTTCTCGTTCGTTGTATTTTCCGCTCGACTTCTTGTGCTACTAAGCTCTTGCACACTTAAACACAAGAATAAAATCACATAAGACCAAACTTGACTCGGTTGATCACATCAAAACTAATCTAGGTACTTACAAAACCCACTATAACCGAACTTCTAAATCCTAAAATCTTAAACGCTAAACACATGTAATATATCTCGTAAGTATCTAAAATTTATTATCTTGAACACTATAACTCAAAAAGGGAAATTGAATCTTAGAGAAAAAATTTTATTGACTTAAATTAATATAATATAATTCCTAAATTCTAAACTCTTAAATTTTAAATACATAATATATTTAAAAATAATAATAAAAAAAAGGCTATTGACGAGTGAAGTCACTTCTAATGGTTGAATTAATTGGATGCACCTTCAGTCTCGGTGCGGACGGCCGTAAAGCGATCGCGAGAGGTTCGCAATTCATCAACCATTATGTATATATATATAAAATTAAAAATATATTAAATAAATTTTGATTCATGAGTAGTGGCTGCCAGCCATGGGTATGTGGATCTGTGGGGGTGAAGTAATCGACACTTCTTCCATCAATAATGTATTCACGCACCCAATTTAAAAGACTTTGTGTTGGTGGACGTTGTTTTTACGTCGTCCCAATTCCTCTGCTGATTCCCACTTCCAAATCGAATGGACGAGGACAACCACAATAAAATATTATATAATATTATTTGCCTTCCTATGAAACAAAATTGCGATCCAGATTTCCTTCCAGTGGACTTTTTGATTTATCTTAGTACTTGATAAACAAATTTCATTGAATCAGATTAGTCACTTTTAGAATTAATCCGTTCGAGGGGACCCAGACTTGTGCAATGCCCCCACTCATCAAAAACATCGCGTGCAAGTTTAAAGTCTCGCACGCTAATTTTGTTCCAGACGTTCAATCCAGACTTGGGTATGATCTGTGGTTAAGCTGGCCGACATATTTGCGTCGTGCTCGATTTGACTCGCATGCACACAGATGGCTTGGGATAAGCCTGGTATTAAAAAATAAAGTAAATGAAAAAAAACATCTTTGTTTTTATTGAAATGTCAAAAGAACATCTCTTTTTTTTATTTGTTATAAAAATCATTCCATATTTTTCTCTTTGTATTTTATTTTCCCAAATTATCTTTATTTGTGAGGTTGTTACACAATTACAACAATTATGATTTGATAATTGGCATTACAATTTTGATTAATATTAATAATATTGTGATTTAGCAATGACAGTACATAGTTAGTATAATATGGGCAATTTAATATTAATAATATTGTGATTTAGCAATGACAGTACATAGTTAGTATAATATGGGCAATGTATCTCTGATCATATGTTTAACATTTTAACTTTTATCGATACTAATAATACTATACTGTAGTAATTACATAACTATCACGATATGAACATGTTTTTTTAGTCAACATTGGTCAATACTAACTAATGTTGGTCAATATTACAATATAGTAGTTATAAATTATAATTGATATTTTTTATTTCTGATTAACATTTATCAATATTATGTTAGCCAATTATAATTGTAACAACTATAAAATCGTGACTGCTATGATTATATAATAGCAACTGGATCATAACTCTATAGTTATTATAATTGTATAGCAGCTACTAGTAGGGATGGCAATGGGGCGGATCGGAGACGGGTTTGTCGTCCCCGAAGTAAATCTCCATCTCCGTCCCCGTCCCTATCCCCGCCTCCACTTAATCGGGGAATCCCCGTCCCCGAACCCACGGGGATTAAACCCCCATCTCCATCCCCATCACAGAGATATCTCCAATAATAATAAATTAATAATAATTATTAATTTAGGATTCGTATTAGATTTTCATAAATCTTTAATATTATTGAAATTATTTTTAATTATTATTATTAATTTATTATTATTAGAGATATCAGGGTGGATTCAGGGATGGGGATAGCATCCCCATATCCGCCCAATTCTGTTTCAGGGATTTTAAAAAAATCCTCGAACCCGAGTCCAAATCCGATAATACCTCCCCAAACTCGTCCCGTTTCGGTTTTTTCCAGTGGGTATCCAAATCTGCGGAAAAAATTACCATCCCTAACTACTAGATCGTAGCTATTATAATAGATGATTGTTTTGGTTTGATTATTAATTGATGTATCATTGAATTCTTCCATTTTTACACCACTCCATCTATTTTATAAATAGTGGTGTTTGATTAAAATAAAAGACAATACAATTCTCTCTTTAATTCTCTTTCTTTGCTATTAAATTATAACACGTTATCAACTTGAGCACCTTTTAAGGTATGAACCCATAAACATTCTTATTCTTAGTTTCTTTTTTTGTTGAAGCTCTTGAAATAGCATAATTTTTTTAGTTTTATGTTTATGCCTTCGGTTTATATTAATGTTCCTAAAATAGCACAATATTTAGATTTAATATTGTTGCTATTAAAGTAGCACATATTCTAAATGTATATTGATGCTCTTAAAGTAGCATAACTTTTAATTCTATATTATGCTCCTCAAGATTCAAGAAGCATAATTTTTAATTCTACGTTGATGTTCTTGAAATAGCACAACATGAATTTATATTAAGATATTAACAAATCTGCAATTTAAAATATAAAGATATAAGATTTATTAATATTTCTGAAAAATATTGATCTAAGATATAAGTTTATCAACGTTCCTAAAGAATATTGATATATGATCAATACATATCAATATTTTTGAAGAATTTAGATTAAAGATATTGTCGGGGAGCCTTATGTTGAATTATTGTTTGGAATTTCAAATTTATTGAAGGAAGTTTAGTCCCATATTGCTAAGCCAAGGGAGTTGGAAGGCCTTATATATCAAGCCATTCCTACCATGCTTAGATGGCTTAGGGGGACCTACACGCATGCGCGGGCTGAGCCCAAACCAGGTGGTTTCAGGGGGTCTGGGCCGGAAATCCATAAACCGGGCGCGACGCACGCGATTATCGCGCGCAGGGGGGTGCAAATCCCCAGCCCGTGAGCCTCGCGCTTGCGGGCGGCCCGGTTTGGTTTTGCAGATTTCGGTTCGGTTTGATTCCTAAACCAATTTGGTTTGGTTTTATTTCTTCTTTCCTTTTATTTATTATTTTTTTTTTTGAGAAACCGCGCCCTTCCTTCTGGCGCTCGACGCGACTCCTCGGTGGACGCGATTCCTCAGAGAGAAGAGGCAAAGGTTTGCCTCTTCGGATCTATGAAAGGAGAAGGGGGAGAGGGGCAATTCATTCATTCACTGCTTTCTTCTCTCCTTCTCCATCTGAGCGATCAGCGGTTTCTGTTTTCGCTTTTCTTCGTCTTCTGCGATCGGTTTGTTTTGGGTCTTGAGGCTTCGCCTTGTGCGATCTGAGGTTGTCTCCGCGAGCAGCGATCGTCTTGGAGTGCACCTACGACGTTGCGTGGTTGTCGGATCTTGGGGGAATTTTGCCGGGAGCCTTTGCACCGTAGGGCGGCAATCAATTCTCTAAGGACAGTCGGCACGCCGACGCTTCAACCGGATAACTATCCCTAAACTCGGTTCTTTACTTATCAGATTCCTGCATATCTATATTTATTGTCTACTTAAGTGCCTGCTATATTATATTTTTCATTACAATCTTAGAGAATTGATTGTACCTAAGTAGACATGTTAAATGTTAGAATGTCGGGGTCTGATGAGGCTAGCGCCAAACCCGAGAGGTTTTCCGGGCAAAATTTCAAACGTTGACAACAACGAATGAAATTTTGGCTTACAACGCTGGGGCTTTTCTCCGTTATAGAATCAGATCCTCCTTCACTTGATGAAGAAGAACCTGCCCGTAGTGCTTCTACCGAGAGGTTTAAACAGAGGGATTATCTCTGCCATGGGAGAATCCTGTCTGCCCTCTCAGACGCACTATTTGATGTGTACTGCTCTACAACCTCGGCCAAAGAGTTATGGAAATCTTTGGATAAAAAATATAACTCCGAGGACTCTGGTTTAGAGAAGTACACCGTGGGGAAGTTTTTAAACTTCAAAATGGTTGAGGGTAAATCTGTCATTGAGCAGACCCATGAATTTCAAATTTTGATTCACGGTCTTGCTGAGGGAGATATGTTGATACCCGGGAAACTTCAAGTCTTGTCTATCATCGAAAAGTTGCCTCCGAGTTGGGAAGATTTTGGCATGACACTTAAACACAGGAGAGGTAAAATCTCTCTTGAAGATTTAATGATTGCCTTAAATATCGAAGAAGAACATCGGAAGCAACATAAGGATGATGATAAGGGGATACCTATGGAATTTGCTCCAAAGGCAAATGTGGTGGTCTCTTTTGACAAGAACAAGTTCAAAAACCAAAAAATGAAGAACAAAATGAAACCCAAACCAAAAGTTCAGAAGAAGCATGGGACTAGGCCGTGCTGGGCTTGTGGACAAGTTGGACATTTTGCCAAATTCTGTCCTGAACGAAAGGACAAGAAGAAGAACCAAGGCAATGTACCCAACACCAAGGCACAGGTCAATGTTGTGACTAGCACCAGCAATGGGTTCGTTTCCATTAACCCCGAACTAAATTTGATTTATCAACCCAATGAGTGGTTAGTTGATACAGGTGCTAATGTGCACTGTTGTGCTGATCGCTCTGCCTTCCTTACTTATCAGGTAATTGAAGGCACTTCCGTAACCATGGGGAATCATTCTGCAGCCAGAGTGTTAGGGATTGGACGAGTTGACTTGAGATTTACCTCAGGGAAGGTCCTGTCACTGCATGAGGTGCATCATGTTCCAGCGGTCTGACAGAATTTGATTAGCGGGCCAAAATTAGTTCGTGCTGGTTATGAGCTAAACTTCAAATGTAATAAAGTTGTATTGTTACATTTAGGAACCTTTATTGGAAAGGGTTACCTTAATGAAGGTTTATTTAAACTCAATGTTGAAAATTCGATTATTAATAAAATTAATGATATTGGTTGTTCTTATAACATTGAGTCTTATGATGTGTGGCATGATAGATTAGGACATGTTAATTTTCAAACTATAAAAAGGATGATGAATCTTGACATGATTCCTAAGCATGCCATAAATGATAAGAAAAAATGTGAAGTTTGTGTGCAATATAAACAGCCCCGTAAACCCTTCAAATCAGTTGATAGAAATTCTAATATTTTAGAATTAATTCATACTGACTGTTGTGAGTTTAACGGTTTAATAACGAGAGACCATAAAAGGTATTTCATTACCTTCATTGATGATTACTCTCGTTATTGCTATGTTTATTTGCTGAAAACTAAAGATGAAGCTTTAGATAAATTTATGATCTTCAAATCTGAAGCTGAAAATCAAACAAACCAAACCATTAAGAGGATAAGGTCTGATAGGGGTGGAGAGTTCACCTCAAACCTGTTTCAAAAATTCTGTCAAGATTCAGGTATAATTCATGAGGTCACTGCTCCATATAGTCCTCAATCTAATGGTGTAGCAGAACGCAAAAATCGAACCCTTGAAGATATGATTAATTCCATGTTAGGAAGTTCTGGGTTACCCAACTTCTTGTGGGGGGAGGCTCTATACACTGCTTGTCATGTGTTAAATAGAGTACCTATGAAGTCAAGGGATAAAAGCCCATATGAACTTTGGAAAGGTCGAAGGACAAGTTTGAAATACCTAAAAGTGTGGGGGTGCCTTGCAAAAGTGCTAGTACCTGAACATAAAAGGAAAAAACTTGGTCCGAAGACTGTAGATGGTGTCTTCTTGGGTTATGCTCAGAATAGTTCTGCATATAGGTTTCTGATTATTAAATCAGAAATTTCTGGAATAGATGCAAACACTATTGTAGAACTTCGTGATGCTACATTCTTTGAGGATATATTTCCTATGAAGACTAGAACACCTCAGTCTATCTCTAGTACTCCTACTAGAGATGACACTGCCTCCATAGAGGTCCCATTATCCTTAGAGGGTGTACCTTCCTCAAGTCACTCTAGATTAGATGAATCTAGTGAGTGTACAGAATTGAGAAGGGGCAAGAGGCAACGTATGTCTAAAGATTTAGGCCAAGACTTTATCACCTATAATATAGAAGGTGTCCCTGTGACATATAGAGATGCTATGGCTTCTCCTGAAGCTAAGCACTGGAAAGAAGCCATTAAAAATGAAATGGACTCTATTATCTCTAATGCCACTTGGGAGTTATTGGATTTGCCTCCTGGTTGCACCACTATTGGATGTAAATGGGTATTTAAGAGGAAGTTAAAACATGATGGGTCAGTAGATAAGTTCAAAGCCCGCTTGGTTGCTAAGGGATTCAAACAGAAGGAAGGGATTGACTATTTTGACACTTATTCCCCTGTTACTAGAATCACTACAATCCGAGTATTGATAGCACTGACATCCATATATCATCTTGAGGTCTATCAAATGGATGTCAAAACGGCATTTCTTAATGGAGATCTTGAAGAAGAGATATATATGGATCAGCCAGAGGGATATGTAGTTTCTGGAAGTGAGAATAAAGTATGTAAGTTAGTAAAATCTCTTTATGGTTTGAAGCAAGCCCCAAAGCAATGGCACGAAAAATTTGATAGAGCTATGCTATCATTTGGCTTTGAAATTAATGACTGTGATAAATGCGTTTATACTAAAATGAAAGGTGATAAATGTATCATCTTATGTTTATATGTAGATGATATTTTACTTTTTGGATCTAACCTTTCAATTATTAACGAGACCAAGGCTCTCTTAAGTGGTAAGTTTGATATGAAGGATATGGGTTGTGCTGATGTGATTTTAGGGCTAAAGTTGACTCGCTCAACTGATGGAATAGCAATTTCTCAGGCACACTATGTTGAGAAAGTGTTAGAGAAATATGGCTATAGCCACATAAAATCTGTAGTCACACCCTATGATCCTTCAAAGACTCTACACAAGAATAAGAGTGGCGTGGCTGTGTCTCAATTAAGATATTCCCAAATAATTGGCAGTCTAATGTATTTGGCAAATTATTCTAGACCTGATATTTCGTTTGCTATAACTAAATTGAGCAGGTTTACCAGCTGTCCGGACAGAACACATTGGGATACATTAGACAGAGTACTCAGATACCTAAAGGGTACTATATCCTTGGGCTTGTGCTATGGGAGGTTCCCTGCAGTCCTGGAGGGATATAGTGATGCCAGTTGGATAGCTGACACCGCTGAGTGTAAAGGCGTTACTGGCTATGTTTTTACACTTGGAGGCGGTGCAGTTGCTTGGAGGTCTGTTAAATAGACGATCATATCCCGTTCTACAGCTGAGGCAGAATTGTGTGCTTTGGATACCACAGTAACTGAAGCTGATTGGCTTAAGGGTCTTCTTACTGAGATTCCCTTGATTGTGAAGCCAATACCTCCTATTTCAGTGAACTGTGATAATCAAACAACAATAGCTCAGATTAGAAGCTCCAAGTATAACCAGAAACAGAAGAGACATGTACGAATAAGACTGAAGTCTGTTCGTGAGCTAGTGTCTCTCGGAGTGGTGTCATTGGACTTTGTAAGTTCAAAAGACAATATTGCTGATCCACTCACAAAAGGACTTGATTATGAGAAAATCAAGAGATCCAGTAAGGGAATGGGTCTGAGGCCTATTCTAGTTTCATCTATAGCGGCAACCCAACCTATCTGATTGGAGATCCCAAGAAGTAGGTTCAATGTGGTATAAACAAGCTATAAGGGTGAATCGTAAGCATAAATTGATTGAGATATAAATCTCAAAGTCTCTTCCCTGGATAGATGCTTGACTGCTAGTAAGGATGAGCTTAAGGCTCTTAATGAGTTCGAGGTCTTTATGACAGGATGCTTGCAGTACATCCTTGGAGAACTCACCTATGTAAGTGTAACTGTGAGGCCGCAGTGTGGGGGGTCTGGGCAACTCTCCTTAACACTTATGAAACAAGATTCGGTGGCATGGCCGTAATGCACCAACCCAGAAGGATTCAACCATCGCCTGTGATGAGTTGTTGCCAATTGATTTTCACATATTAAAGGTTTAAGTTCAAGACTTAGTTCACTTCAAACCTGTGTGAATAAGATTGGTTTACTTATGTGAAAATTCAAATCGGAAGGTATTTTCACTGAAAGCTCATTACGACAAAGCCTCAAGACCTGTTTTATTATTTATTATAATTTGAAATTTGTGGGGGATTGTTGAATTATTGTTTGGAATTTCAAATTTATTGAAGGAAGTTTAGTCCCACATTGCTAAGCCAAGGGAGTTGGAAGGTCTTATATATCAAGTCATTCCTACCATGCTTAGATGGCTTAGGGGGACCTACACGCATGCGCGGGCTGAGCCCAAACCATGTGGTTTCAGGGGGTCTGGGCCGGAAATCCATAAACCGGGCGCGACGCACGCGATTATCGCGCGCAGGGGGGGTGCAAATCCCCAGCCCGTGAACCTCGCGCTTGCGGGCGGCCCGGTTTGGTTTTGCAGATTTCGGTTCGGTTGGTTTTATTTCTTCTTTCCTTTTATTTATTTATTTTTATTTTTATTTTTTTTGAGAAACCGCGGCTTTCCTTCTGGCGCTCGACGCGACTCCTCGGTGGACGCGATTCCTCAGAGAGAAGAGGCAAAGGTTTGCCTCTTCGGATCTATAAAAGGAGAAGGGGAAGAAGCAATTCATTCATTCACTGCTTTCTTCTCTCCTTCTCCATCTGAGCGATCAACAGTTTCTCTTTTCACTTTTCTTCGTCTTCTGCGATCGGTTTGTTTTGGGTCTTGAGGCTTCGCCTTGTGCGATCTGAGGTTGTCTCCGCGAGCAGCGATCGTCTTGGAGTGCACCTACGACGCTGCGTGGTTGTCGGATCTTGGGGGAATTTTGCCGGGAGCCTTTGCACCGTAGGGCGGCAATCAATTCTCTAAGGACAGTCGGCACGCCGGCGCTTCAACCGGATAACTATCCCTAAACTCGGCTCTTTACTTATCAGATTCCTGCATATCTATATTTATTGTCTACTTAAGTGCCTGCTATATTATATTTTTCATTACACCTTATACGGTGCGTGCTAAAATATGTTTCACAAACATATACAAACATAAACAATAATAATAAAATTTAATTATTACATTACACGCACTACACACATATAAAGATACAACATGCTAGACATGACTCATGAAATAAATTTACTCTAGGTATACCTGACTGATGACATGGAGAGGGAAGGACATCGACCAAACGACACTTTAAAGTCTCGCTTCTATTTGTATCCATGTCGAGCGATCGTCGAGATGACTTCAGAAGTTACGAGTTTCGTCCACGCGAAAGGTACTAGTCTTGCTTACGAAGACAGAGTTTGGTTGCCAGCGGCATACACAACCAGACGACACCAAACAGAGAGAACAACCGAACAAGAAGGCTACTATTTGGCCGGAAAAGGGGTTCTCTGCTCCTTTTTCTTCGTTGTCCGACGTCCGTAATCCACTACTAATGAGGAATGAGGTACCCTAGGCTTTGGGGTTTTGGTAGCAATGTTTGATTATCTGCGGTGGCCGGCTGAAGGGAGCACCTCCGGGGGTCCTGCTGGTTGGGGGGGTGTTGATGGTTGGTCGACGGCTAGTAGGCAGCGGCACAAGAGGATCTCTAGTGGCGTAGCCAGACTTTCAAATTACATGGGACTACTATGATTGATATAAAAATTTAATTAATTCAAAAATATAAATAACATAAAAAGTATGTGAATATTAACTTATAGAAGATATAAAATAAAAATATTCAATATTCAATATATCCAAAATCATAGAAAAATATTATTGAAGTTGTGCTCTTCAGTTCTTCTTAGAATCAAATTCATTAATGATTATATCATTATCGATATTTTCAACCAACTCCCGTTCAATGTAGATGACCATAGAATCTGTTACAAACTCTTCTTCCATTTTATTACGAAGAGCTGTTTTAACAAGTTTCATAGCTGAAAATGCTCGTTCCGTTGTTGCTGCAGAGACGGGAAGAGTTAAAACAAGATGAATCAACCTGTCAATTAAACAAATATATTAATCAGATGGTATAGTTATAATATATAAACTATAACAAATTAGAAAAAAATTACCTGTCAATCAAATGGTAGGTTCCTGATTTATTTGTTTCAACTAATCTTCGACATAATTCAGAAATAGTTGATAAATTCTAAAATTTTTCATGACCAACAACATCAACCTTATAGTGATCTAATTGCATTCTCAAGTGATGCAAATCTTGTGCGTCGAAGTCAAGAGGATAGAATTTATCAGCAAGTCGATAGATGCGATCAACATTAAGAAGTTTAAAATTTTCTTTAGGTTCCACAGCACAACTAAGCTTAAGAAGTTCGACTGCCTCATCTTTGAATCTACTATTAAGCTCTTCAATTTGAAAATCTGTTGCAGCAACAAATACATCAAATTGATAATGGTGCTCAACTGTGATTGAATCATTTTGTTGACAAGAATGACCTGTAGCAGATTTATAACGAGCTTCCATATTAGGTATCTCAATATCATACTTAGCACAAACTTCTTTCACATAACTAAGTAAAATAACAAAACCTTCTTCTCTTAAAGTATGACGCAAAGTTTTAGTAGTTGAAACAGAGTTCATTGCATTTAAAATGTCTAGAGATTTCTCTTGCAATGCCCGACAAAGCAGATTTGTTAACCCCATTATCTTTTGCATCAAGTGTAATATGAAAATGAAATCAAAAGACTTCATTGCAATCAACAAACCACTAGCTTCACCGCGGATGGAGTTACAAGAGGACCCATCATGCACTATGTTTTCTAACACAGTAATCACAGAGCTATACATATCAATCATGTTACAAATTGAGTCAAAATTAGAACTCCACTGAGTCTTTTCAGGTCGTAATAAATTTCCAATTTGATTGCATCCTCTACCAGTATCACATTCACCATAGCTATCATATGTGCAACTTCAACTCTTTGAGCAGAAAGTAACTCAGCTTGACATTTAGGAGATGCGTTAAAGAGATTACAAATGGAATTCAATTTTGAAAAAAAAATAACCAAATGGATACCTCTTTTTCAGCAGTTGCAGTTACTGCTAGTTGAAGTCGATGAGCGAAACAATGTACATAATACGCACATGAACAATCTTTCAAGAAAAGAGCTTGTAATCCATTCCAACAACCACGGATATTGCTAGCATCATTATATCCTTGTCCCCGTATATTGTGGATATGCAAGTTATAACGACCAAGAGCATCAGATATTTCTTTCTTAAGTGTTACAGCAGTTGTATCAGTCACATGTACAATGGCAAAGAACCGCTCTCGTAAAAAACCATCAATATCCACAAATCTTAATACGATAGTCATCTGCTCCTTGTTAGATGTATCTCTTGCTTCATCAACTAAAATACAAAATTTTGCATCCTCAATTTCTTTTCGAATCTTGGTTCTCACTTGATTGACAATAATATTCAAGATATCTTTCTGAATATCTGGTGAAGTATACTTTGTATTTTTTGGAGCTTTCTCTAAGACGATATCCCTAATATTCTCATTTAATTTCTCCATAAATTTTATCACCTCGATAAGATTGCTGCAATTATTAGACGATGGAGATTCATCATGCCCTCTAAATGCTCATGATTGCAAAGTGAGTCGTCTAATACTTTCAATAGTTGTTGTAAGCCTCAATCTGTTCTTCTGTTTTTCATCTGAAGATTGTGCATTCAACACTTTGTCAATATGACGAGGTATATTCATCAAATTATCAAGATATTCCACAGCATTATTATGTGGTGAAGTATTACATCCTATATGCATCAAAAATGTGCATCTATCACCATCATTATTATGTGGTGAAGTATTGCATCCTATATGCATCAAAAATGTGCATCTATCACCATCATTAACTCGCTTCCAATATTTGAATCCTTCCGTTGTAAATGCAGGATTGCGATGAGGATGCTTATGATCAAACAAGAAGCATGAAAAACAAAATGCAGCATCTTTCGAAGGAGTGTATTCTAACCAAGAAAATTTCTTAAACCAATGACTTTGGTATCGTCGATTTTGACTTCCGAATTTGGTCGGTGGATACTCATTCTGAATAGGTTGATATGACCTCATCTTAATATAAACTCGTCTAATTTCATCCCTTTGATTAACAGGATATTTCCATATTGGAGTGCGTAATGCCGGATCAAGTTCAAGAGAACTAACATCAATCTCCATTATAGGAGATTTGTTAGGTTGTTGATCACTAAAATTTGATATATCAATATTAGATGGAGAATACCCTTGACTTGTTAATGTTTGATCTTTTGCTTAAAAAAAAGAATTGATAGTTTTTCTTTTCTTCATTTCCTGAGTTTTCTATATTAAAATGAATAGATACAAAAATTATCATATCCAATAATAAAGAAATATTCTAATCTAATATAATATGATGCATATGAAGTCATACTTGTTAATATCAAACAAACAATAAAAAAGTAACCAATTATATAAATAAAAAAACTAAATTAATTAATAATCTTGTTAATAAATTTAATCAATTTATCAAAAGAAAATAATTGTAGTTGACTCATACAAAATTAAAAAAAATAAACCTGCGGCGATGGATGCATAGATATCGTGTGTTCTTCGAGAGAAAAGATGTCACGGTTATACTCGTTGAGTCGTCGTCAATCGCCTGTACATGACATAAATATGAAATATATAAATGAAAAATATCATAAAAGTTTTTAAGAAATAGAGAAATTTGAGAAAAAAAATCATCTAATAAATTTAATTTAAATATCAATAGATTTGTTCTATTCTATTCTACAGAAGAGAAAAAAAAATATAATTAAAATATTATTTTTGCTTGCCGATTTTGCTGCAGAAAATTGGAGGCAGAAGGAGCAGAAAATTGGAGGCGACTGCAGAAAATAGAAAATTGGAGGCGGCTGCAGAAAATTGGAGGCCGCGGCTGGAGCAGAAAATTGGAGGCGGCGACTACAGAAAACTGGAGCAGAAAATTGGAGGCGACGGCTGTAGAAAATTGGAGCAGAAGGTAGCAGAAGATTAAAAGGCGGCGGCAGCTGTTGGCAGGCGGTAAGAATATATATTGTGGAAGCGGCAGAAGATATTACTCTGCCTTTTTTCGCAAAAGGCAGAAGTTGAGTAGGATAATAGACACCAGAAAAATTGGGCCAACTAAACTAAGTTATATATATATATATATATATAATTCTGATATTATACGTTATTTCCCATGCGCTCCTCTTCCGCGATTGCCACATTGGCCATTCGAATCGGCGTTTTTCCCGACCATGCGCTTGCCTCCAGCCGGCTGCCCCGGCCGAATCAGCATTTTCCCCGGCCCGTGCGCTCCTCGTCGCCCCTGCGCTCGCCTCCAGTCGGCTGCCCACCGGCACGCATCGCCCGTCGCAGCCCTGGCACCCATCGCCCGCTGTGCCTGGTCGACGCCTGTCGCTCGCTGCGCTCGGCCAACGCCCATCGCCTGCCGCGCCTTCTCACGGAGGAAGAAGATGAGAGAGAGAGGATGAGAAGTCGTTGTAGCCGTCTGTCGCCGGCCGTCATCGCACGGTGCGACGACGGCCGGCGACAGACGGCTACAACAACTTCTTATCCTCTCTCTCTCATCTTCTTCCTCCGTGAGAAGGCGCGGCAGGCGATGGGCGTTGGCCGGGCGCAGCGAACGGCAGGCGTCGACCAGGCACAGCGGGAGATGGGTGCCAGGGCTGCGACGGGCGATGGGTGCCGGTGGGCAGCCGGCTGGAGGCGAGCGCACGAGCCGTCGGCGTCGCGGTAGAGGAATGACACGGTGGTGGGAAGAAGGTGTCGTCGGCGTCGTAGTTTTGGACGATGAAGGTGTCGGGTAGGAGGAATAAATTAGGCGACGAGGAATAAAAAGAAAATATTATACATAAATTATTTAATTGAGAAAATTTTATAAATTTTTTATTTCGGAAAAATAAAAAAAATCTGATGCATGCCAGCAGTAGCGCACAGTCGCTGATAGGAAGGCACGTATGATATCATGACTATATATATATATATATATATAATTAATGTGGGTGGGGCTGCAGCCCACCCTAGCCCAAGGGTGGCTCCGCCCCTGAGGATCTCCCTCTTGTGGTCGGCAGCTAGAGAGGGAGCAGAGGAGGAGGAGATTAAACCTAATCAAACTAGGTTTTGATTCAAAAAATGAATTAATTAGTTTTCTCCCGACTCTATATCAATATATAGATTTCCTAGATGAGTTTGATGAGCAAGCTCAAATGCAACCTAATAAGCTCTAACCAAAATACAACCCATTAAGCATTTGGTTTGGTTCAAAACCAAACTAACTTGGTTTAATAACCAAACCTCTTCTGATTAAGACCAAACCAATTTTAGTTTATAATAAAACCAAAGAGGGTCCCATCCATGTTGAAAAGATGTGCTCTATCCATACTTTGTTCTGACAAATATTTTTCCTTATTTAGTCTTCATTAATTTGGTTCAAACAGACTCAGTCTCTTTCAATCTAAGAATCCAATTCTCAAACTCATTTTAAAATTTTCGGATAAACCTAAAGTGCGCGTGACCCAATAGGTTTCCAGTTATATTGATTGTCCATAATTAACTATTAATTATGTATCAATCATGAGTGATACCTAAAAATGATCAACGAGATTAGGTAATGTCGAACCTCGGGGGGTCGGCCCGACCAAATGGAAGTTTCTCACTAACTGCCAAGGTAAATCAAATGCGCTCACGATAGGCGGTCCAGAAGCCTAGCGTCCCAAGGTTCGCACCCCATTTGGAAGAAAAATTCCATAAAATACTCCGTAACTGGGAATCGAACCGCGAATACCTGTGATAACAACTAGTCACCTTTCCGCTGTACCATAGCCCCGAGGGCGATCATGTGTGATACATGGTAATATATCATGATCCCCAATTAGTCGAAAAATCAATGGTTGATCCTAAAAATTCTTTTGAAATTTTTCAGCAATTACAGTGAGTCATGTCTTATTCCTTTCACTCATCTTATTTTCAATTGGTTTAGAACATGGGCTATGTGTCTGTCCCTATTAGGCTGAGTATGTCACACCTAGCTAAAGTATTACTTTCTTATCCTATCGATTTAAATTACTCCTACTTGTATCCAAGAGTACAATACTTTTAATATGTGATGTTTTGACTAAAAACTTTGAATAATAATCCTGACAAGTGACTATAGGGTATATGTCTCTTCCTAAGGAGCGGTGAATTCTTTATGGACTATCCAAACACCTTCAGACACTTCGATTTATACCCAATCATCCTCGGGCAACACCTCCAAGAAGATGGTTGCTTAGGATGTTAAAGTATAAGTCTCCATGACCAAAGCAACTTGAATACCTCAAGTCAAATTAAACTTGCACTTGAATTACAGTAAGAGCTTCATTGACATATTCATAGATGTAAAGAACCGTATGAAGTCTTACATTAGGTCACTTCAATGAACTAGTTACTATAACTAGCATCCACGTTTAGCTTTTGATATTTCAATGTCTTTAGCTAGTGAGAAACAACTGCTTGATAGACCAAGGAGTATAACTCGTGCTAATTTTATAGAATCAACGATGTTTAAACACATCAATTCGTCGACTAGGAACGATTTTAATACATACATTTATAATTACACATACAAAGATGCTCACTAGTTCTGATCTAATTTAAAATTCTTTCATATTATGAATCGTATTACAAAAAAAAAAATGATGAACCAGGCAGCAGACAAATTGAACCTGGGGTGACCGGCCCGGCCCCACGGAAGTTTCCCACCGGTCACCAGGTAAATCGGGAAGCGCTCGCGCTGGTCAGTCTAGAAGCCCACCGGTCACCAGGGTAAATCGGGAAACGCTCGCGGTGGTCACTTATGAATCGTATTACAGATACTTAATAAGTGAGTTTAAGATGTATTAATCATACACATAAAATATGTACACTCTTAAATAGCGAATCGTTATTTATCTAATAAATAGTGCATACTATAAGTCAATTATTTTAGGATATATCTCAGATATACAAGATATAAGATTTATCAATATTCCTAAAGAATATTGAAATATATATTCGTTTTGATAATATTATGTTATACGCATGTTTAATATTTGTTTTCTTTTAATTGTTGTTGCTATAATATTTTTTTTTGTTGGACACTTTGTTTCATAACCATGACAACATAATATGTTTTGATCACAATACCAAAAAAAAAAAGGACATTAGCAAGGAAAAATTAACAGCGGTTGTAAAAATAGGGGTTAATTATAAAATCGGTTTAATATAACCACTCCTAAATTCACTTCGGTTGCTCTTGTTTTTGAAGCGGTTGTTAAACCGGTGCTATTGGAGTCATATAGAAATGGTTAAATGAACCATTTCTACATGTATCCTTTAGAAGAGGTTGTAAATATTTCTGCATATGTCTTTACGGATAAATAGTAGTATTGCTTCGTGAATCGATTGGAAAATCGCTTCAGAATTTCTTTGGCGAACAGAGAGTTCCCGAATCGATTCGATTCCTAATAAAATTGTTTGGCAAATCGATTTGTGATCTCTCTGTTTGCCAAGGAAAACTCTAAAGCGATTTTCCAATCGCTTCAAAGTTTTCCTTGGCGAACAAAGAATTTCCGAATCAATTGGCCGATCGATTCCGAACCGAATCGATTGTTCAATTGATTCAGGAACTCTCTGTTCGCCAAGGAAACTCTGAAGCATTTGGAATCGATTAATCGATCGATTCTGACCTTTTAGAAGTGGTTGAAGACCGCTTCTAAAGGTTGCGGCTAGGTTAAAAAAAATTACTTGCACCTCATATTATTTTCCCAAAACCTTTATATTTGTTCCAATGACCCTAATTGTTCTAGGGACTCTCTCATATTTAGCAACTCTTTCTATTCATCATATTATTGAATGCTAAGGGTCATCCTTCAATACGTATCATAATTCTACTTTGATTTTGTTTCTCAAGGTATTGTCTTGGTTTTGTTTTTGCAAGGTGACAATTTTAATTGTTAATAGTGATAAAATTGTAATCCATTAGGATTTGTATTGGGGGTGGTTGGTTTGTAAATTTTTCCATTGAATCTCCTATTTTGCCTTTTTGTCTTAGTTATTCATATTGTTTTTCAAGTTTATTGTTGTATTTTGTAAATTGCTTTTCTACGGTTCTATGCTTCATTTTCATATTATTTCCCTGCTTGAATAATATCACATATTTCTCATTAAATGTCATTAGCATATATGTGTTTTTTATTTGAAATCCTTCTATTTATATATTTAAAAATTTATATTTAGGAATTATATTTTATGTTTGTTGAATTATTTGAAATTTTATCTATGAAGTTTCCTTAATTTTATTAAATCTTGCTTCAATGTGTAAACTTTTCGAAATTATTGAATAGGATCAAATCAAATCATGGATATGGAATAGATAGATGCCCCACATGGCAGTCTTGAGTATCAGGTAGGAATACTATATTTTTGATGTTATGCATTTGATGATGTGGCTCCAGAAGTTACGAGACAATGCCCTTGTTGCAAATGCATAAACTCATTGAGTCATGATCGTGACACAGTACACGAACATTTGATGATAAATCGTATCTCACAAGATTATCACATCCGGAATTTTCATAGAGAAAAACGAATTGGACAAGATCATGATAACAATGAACTTCAGGATTTGGTCAAAAAGTTTATCAAGTAACTAGCCAAGAACCCATTGTACAAGAAATGTTACATGATACATTTAGAATGCACGAAGGATCTATAAGTAATGAAAATTACATTGGTGCATCAATGAGTCATACACCGATGGAGTCTAATGTGAAAAAATTTTATCGGCTAATAGAGGAAGGGAAACAACAACTATATACTGGATATACAGAATTTTCTAAATTGACGTTCATTGTTGAGTTATTTCAATTGAAAGTGAATGGACAATAGAGTGACAAATCATTTATGGCATTGTTGGACTTCCTTCGTCGATTACTTCCATTTGAAGATCAAGTACCTAAGTCTTTGTATGAAGCAAAGAAATTGATTTCTAGTTTGGGACTTCATTATAAAAAAAGTACATGCCTATCACAATGATTGCATGATTTACTGGGCAGAAAGTGAGAATGAATAGGCTTGCAAGTGTAAAGTTCCAAGATGGAAAATTTTACAGAAATCATCTAAAAAGTCTCATAAAGGTGGAAAAAAAACATCCCGTGGTTAAAATTCCAACCAAAATCTTTTGGTATTTTCCATTGAAACCAAGTTTACAACGTTTATTCATGTCATCCAAGACGTTAATATGTAGTGACATTTCAAAAAATGCATTTTGGATGGAATTCTAAGGCATGCAGCTGATTCTCAAGCATGGAACGAATTTGATGAATGCCATTGTGAATTTGCATATGATCCTAGAAATGTACGCTTGGGACTCACCGCTGATGGATTTAATCCATTTAAAAATCAAAGTACTTCACATAGTACTTGACCTGTTGTCCTAATGCCTTACAATTTGCCACCTTGGGAATGCATGAAGCCTGAATCTATTATTTTATCCACCCTTATTCCAGGTCCAAAAGCACCTAGAAATGATATCGATATATATTTACGTCCCCTATTTACTGAATTGAAAGATTTGTGGGGGCACTTCTTTCTCCTTATCTTCTGTGTGAGCACTTCTTTTGGCGACCTCTTCCAGATGGCGCCGATGCCACTAACATAGCTTTCTTGGCCCTTGAGATATCAGCTGCGGACAATGCCTTGTTCAAAGTTGTCGTCAACTGCCTATTACATGTTGTGTCTCGAGGATTGGCTGTTATTAGACCCTCTCATCTTTTCATACTTTATGCCCTTCGTCGTGACCTTGACATTAATATGCATTGAATGTCTTCCATTGCATCACTCATTTTGTCACTCCTATCCATAGTACGGTACACATGCCTTTGGTCATGTCATCATCAAGTGGTTGCATTCATTAGGCATTGATGTCTTACGTGGCAAGGTGAAGCAATTTAGGAAGACTTATGCTCTAGTCGATCATTTTCATTGGATCAAATAACATTCGACGGTGATGAGTTGAGGTGGATGGACGGTCGTCGTCTAGGTGAGGGGTTGTGACCATGACCACGAGGTGAAGGCTAGGCAGCCGCGATTCCAGGAGCTCATAATGACGCAGACTCGGATGATGATAATGTTGAAGATGCACTTGGAGAGGATGTTGATCTTCGATCTTCTATTTATGAGCTCGAGGAGACTATAGACACACATTTTGAGAAGCTGCGATTGGATCGTGATCTCTATAGGGCTGAGCTGAGGACCCAGTACAAGACAATTGTGCGTGGCCAGATTGAGTTGAAGGCGAGCCTTTCCTCAATGCATGAGATGATGCGTTCATGGATGTCGGGTCATCCTCCTCAGCTACATCCTCTAGATGATGCTCCACCTCAGGCAGATGATACTTCTGTTCCCCCTGCTGTTGATGTATCTGTGGCTGTTGATCCCAACACAGACAACATTGAATTATTCTTTGAGACATGACTTGATGTATACATTGACTTTTGACTCAGTACAAACTTATTATGTAGGTTTACTTTTGGAATCGAATTGAAAATCGATTCAGGAACTCTCCGTAAGCGAAGGAAAACTAGGAATTGAATTGCCAATCGATTTGGGATCTAATCGATTGGCGAATCGATTTGGAAACACTATTCGCGAGAACAAATATGAATCAATTTGAAAATCAATTCGGGAACCCTATGTAAGTGAAGGAAAACCTAGAATCGATTTGTCAATCGATTCAGAATCTAATTGATTCGAAATCTAATCGATTGGTGAATTGATTTGGGAACTCTCTGTGCACGAGAAAAAAATAGGAATCGATTTGAAAATCAATTCTGGAACTCTCTGTAAGCGAAGAAATACCAGAAATTGATTTGCCAATTGATTCAGAATCAAATTGATTGGTTAATCAATTTGGGAACTCTCTGGTCGTGTTGCCGAATCGATTTGTCAAGGGAATAAAATTAGGATTCAACGAAAATTGTTTCCCTCCCACCCGAAAATTTCAACTCCCACTCTACAATCCTGCCATATTTCCTTTCCTCGATGTCGAATCCGCTTCTCTCGTTGCCCTAGCTTTCTCTCAGGTACACAACCTCCTCGCCTCCTTCCCGTCAATCACAATCCTCTACCCCCCGCCCCACCTCCACCACCTTCCCGTCACTAATGATTCTTGACAGCCGCCTCCTTCCCATCGCTGACGAACTTTAGCTCTCGCCCGACCTCCTACTCCTTCCAGGGATGCCCCATCTCCCTCCTTCCCAATGTTTTTTTCATTTAGGTTGCTTATTGAAGTTGGGAGTCTTCTGCAGAGGTGGGTTAAGGAAGTTAGGGATCCATTCTTTAACCTCTCTTTGCAGGTAAAATCTCTTGCTTAACTTCTAAGCAATGTTATACTCTTTGCCAGTGTAACATTACTTCTACAGAGGAGTGTTCAGGAATTTTAGGATTTTTTTCCTCCTTATGATTTCTCCTTATAAAGAAGCAAATTCTGGTCATTTGTTTATTCTAAATGATTGTTAACTTTCATCCCAAGTTGTGAAATAAAAATTGTCATTGGTTTTATAATTGCAATCAATTATGTTGATCGCAATCCCTAATTTTGTAGGAAATACACCTATAAACTTATTTAAGGTGACAATGATCGTTTGTCGGCAATAGGGGGTGAATTGCCCCTGAAAATAAAAATAAAATCTTTTGTTTTTGCTTAAACAAAGATGTTAATTAGTTCAGAATAAAATAAATATTAATAGAAAAACTATAACAGAAAAAGAGGCACACAAATATTTACTTGATTGCAACCAGGATGATTGCTAATCCAAGACAAGTATAGCGTAGATCTCTTGAATAAACTCCTTCGGACAAAGAAGTCTCTTACAAAATGAAAGCTCAGAAAAAGAATGGAAAGCTACAAAGAAAGTTGTTTGCTTTGAATCAGTTGAATGTATAATTTGAAACTGAGCTATGAGAGCCTATTTATAGCTTCGGCTATCTGAATGTTGACGTGACACTATAGGGGTGCCTGAGTGCTTGAGGGCGCCTGACATGTGGCTTGAGGGTTATCTGAAGTGCAACGTTCTCAAACGGCTAGTTAACGGATAAAATTCGACTCTCAGGCTCCTGTATGCCCGAGTACTGCCTTTTGGTCAGCAACTTGCTGACCAGTCTCCAATGGATTTTCATGGGTGATTTCCGAGCCTTCCAGAGTTGGGCTCACCCGAACCCTTCTCCGACCTTCTCCTCGAGAGAGCTTCCTCCCGGCTTCTCGTCCCTCAGACGTGCACATCCTTCTCGCTCCATGGCGTACTCTTCCGCATACCTCTGCGTCCCTCGGATGCATCGAGCCCGTCGGCTCCCTTCCATGCCATTCTTCTCAATTGTTGCGTCTTCCACTCGACTTATTGCGCTCCTAAGCTTCTGCACACTTAGACACAGGGATTAAAAACCAACATGACCTAACTTGACTCGGTTGACCACATCAAAATCTACCTGGGGTAGTTACATAAGGTTGTGCACTTATGATGTCATAATTAGGCAAATTTGTCAATATCAGCTTTTTCACCTCTTTTGAAAACTTCTCAGGTTTTTCTGCACTTAGGGTTAGAGGCAGCGGAAACACAGAAAAACAGAAACAAACAAAAATCACAATACAATATCGCTAACAAGGAGGATTTACAAGGTTCGGGGATAACTTGCCCCTACTCCTTGGCGTGCCCGTAAGGTGGGCGATCCCTTGATCGTCGGCAGATCAAGCCCTGGGAAATCCGGATAAAATAACACCTCCTTCTCGGTGGAGAAACCTCTCCACAGCAAGTCTCAACAGATATGTAATAAAAGCACAGAGACGAAAACAACAAAGCTTACAGAACACTCAGACAGAAGGAACACAAGAGCTCTTCCCTGAGCTCCACTCAGCACAAACTTCACGCAAGAACTCCCTGCTCTTCGTGTGCTTGCTGATGGACTCGCCAAGCTCTCTTCCTCTTCTAAGCGCTCAAGTATTCAGAACATTCAAAGTATCAGAGTGTATGCTCCAAGGTGAAGGATGAATCAGAGATGTCGCAACCTCAGAGCGCCTCCTCCCTTCTCTTCATCGCCAGCCAACTTAACCTGCTGTTGCTGTCGCCAGACGCTCCTCTGCAGCTCCCAGCTGCTCATCTGAGACAGCCTGCTACCCTGACATTTCCTGGACTCCCTAAGCCCTCCTCAGTCGAGCCCCAATCGAGCACCAGGTCAGCTTCTAGTCGTTGCCAGCAGCGCCAGCGCCAGCGTCCATTGAAACCTGAGAAGGAGAAACAGCCAAACCTGATACATGGAAAGTCCCCAATTGACTCTCCTCCTTTGTTTGAATCCTCATGTATCACATGCACACTTAACAGACACTTAGCAAATGAAATTAACGAGAATCTATAAGCAGCAGAGAAAACACAGAGCAAAACAGACTCGATCAGAACTTTGACAGTGGATTTGAATTAAAGTTTACTGCTGCTGATCGGTCACCAGACCGATTAGAGAGGACCCTGATCGGTCACCGGACCGATCAGGGTAAGCCCAGACCGATCAGACTCCATCCTGATCGGTCCACGGTGAGAAACCAGGGATCGTGAGCTTATCTGTGATCGATCACACTGACCGATCACAGCTCAGGGATCGATCACCAAACCGATCCTCAATTAGCTGGGTTTCGTCCAGCTTCCACAGCCACAAGGGCACCGATCAGGTTATGCCCTGATCAGTCTGGTGACCGATCAGGTCACTCCCTGACCGATCAGGGACCTCCCTGATCGGTCAGGGTGAGATTTCTCGCGACAATTTGATTGGTTACACTGACCGATCAAAGTTCCTCACAGAACCCTCAGAACCCATCTGAACTCTCTCTGATCGATCACCTGACCGATCAGAGGCCAAACAGAAACCTTTTTGTTCTCTCCCTGATCGGTCACCAGACCGATCAGACTTCCCTGGATCGGTCACCAGACCGATCCACAACAAGAGTTCGTGCTAACTCCCTGATCGGTCACCAGACCGATCCAGCGACTCTCAATTCAACTCTAAGTCAAGAGAACGACTCCCTAGCCTTCTCTGACTCGTGCTCAGTCCCCCGGACCAAGACTCTGTGCCCAGCTTCACTCACCGGGACTTCATTCAACCTAGCTTCACTCACTAGGACCTGGCTTCACTCACCAGGATTTCTTTCACCTGGCTTCACTCACCAGGACTTGGTTTCACTCACTAGGACCTGACTTCACTCACCGGGAGTTCAACCTAGCTTCACTCACTAGGATTTCGATCACCTGGCTCCACTCACCAGGACTCGGCTTCACTCACTGGGATTTCAATCAACCTGGCTTCACTCACCAGGACCCGGCTTTACTCACCGGGATTTCAATTAACCTGGCTTCACTCACCAGGACCCGGCTGCACTCACCGGGACTTCACCTAGTCCCACTAGGTATTTTCCCATGCCAGCGTGCGATCTCCCCGATCCACCTGACTTCACCTAGTCCTACTAGGTGTGCCTAGTCCTACTAGGTGTGCCTAGTCCCACTAGGTCTTTTCCCATGTCAGCGTGCGATCTCCCGATCCACTTGGACTTCATCTAGTCTCATTAGGTGTGCCTAGTCCCACTAGGTCTTTTCCCATGCCAGCATACGATCTCCCCGATCTACCTGGACTTAATCCGAATTCATTCAACCAAACTTAAATCGTTGTCAATACCAAAATAATAATCGGACTAGACTGCATCAATAATTATTATATGATAAATCATGATTAATTACTAGCTCAAATAGTAATCCGTATATAGACAAGAATAAAAGCAGCTATCAAATTAGGATTTAACTTCCAAATTTTATAATAATATAACACCATCTATTAACTAACTATTCATTCTGAAAGCACGGTTCCCATGTGACTATGATAAGATGTGGGAATGATGCCCACTATTGACTTACATTCTCATGCGCATCGTGGGTCGTTTATAAGATTTATACTATAATAACTATAAAACATAACTAATATAATATAAATATTATAATTAATATTATACTATAACAATTAACTATTTTTATATCAAAATAATTATGGTATGTAATAATAATAATAATAAAACAAAAGGGAACCATCTTTTTACTATTCTAATAAAAAAAAGGAATCATAGCCTCTAGAATAGGATGATAATGAGTCGAATTCGAGTCGGATTTTATATCCTTTATTCTTATACATATTGGATATCAGATATTCATCTGAATACTCATATCGATTAAAGAATCAGATATCTTGTATATTAATAATTTTTCTTCTTTCCATTTAACTATATATATCATTTCACATAAGTATATTAGGATTAATATTATATATATATAATTTTAAAAATAGATTAAACATCTACATAATCTATTCCCTAATATCAACATAAATTATTAGTGAATTTTGAAAAAAAATATCTTTCATATATATATATATATATTTAATTTAATTGGATATTCGGGTCGGATATTGGACATTGGTATTCCATCCATATCCTTCTTCATTTAGATCGGATATCGAATCTTTCGTCGAATTCGGAGGAAATTATCATCCCTCCTTTAGAAGCAATTAATGTTGGTACAGTTTGCACTAACGGTCAAACTCGGGTTTTGATGTATGACAAAGTGGTTAAAGTTAGGGTTGTTGGTGTTTAACCTTTTTACTAAGTGTGCAGGGTTGAAAGACTTAGGACCAGACACCAGGCTGAAGTCCAGGATGGTTGAGTCCTGGCGGGAAGTCCAGTTGGGTCCGCGGGACCTGACAACTGGCTGAAGACCAAGTTGGTTGAGACTTGGCAGGAAGACCAAGGTGGTTGAGCCTTGGCAGGAAGTCCTGGTGGGTCAAGAAGTCAAGTAGAGCTGCACAAGGTAAGCGAGGTAAGTCACTGGAGGAGCGAACCAGTGAGGACGCGTTCCCCTTGAGGGAACATTAGGCGTCGGTTCAACCTAGGGCTCCATTTTGGAGACCCAAAGTCAGAACCAAGACAGCCAAGGCTGTGTAAATTAACTTATTAATTGCTGTTTTGGACTAACCCTAGATGCAGGACCGAAGGACTGTGTTTCTGCAGCTCAGAGAGCCTCAAAGGAGTGAGGCAGTAACTGAGCAGGGCGCCCCGGATGTGTCGGGCGCCCCAGAGTCAACCCAAAGTCAGCAGAGAGGTAAACGCCCCGACAGCCGCGCGCGTCGGGCGCCCCGCGTGTCGCGGGCGCCCACTGTGCCACGCAGAATCAGCTGCCGAAGCTCGCCCTCGCGAAGCCAACGAGATGAGGTTTTGACCGGTCAAACCGGGCGCCCCGCGCGCGTCGGGCGCCCCAGTCAAAGGTGATCCCGAAGATAAAGAGATCAAATGCTTGACCGAGAGGGCTGCGGATCGGCAGCCACGCAGGGGGGCGCCCCGGACGTTTCGGGCGCCCCCAGGGCTATAAATAGAGCCCTCGACCAAGGCTGGAAACACAACACTTCTTCCAAAGTCTCCAAGTTCTTCTACGCTCGCGCCTTGCTCCGGAAACGCTTCACTTCGAGCCGACGACGTCCTGCTGCCCCGAAAGAGTCGACCTACTCCGGACGTTGGTAAAAAGATAATTTTTTAATAAATATTTTATTGCATTTAATTGCTTGAAAGTGTGGGGTTGTCACACTTTCAATTCCTCTGTACTCGCTTACTCTATCGGTGCTTACCGGTAGAGAATACTAGTGGATTGCCCAACGGAAAGGTCCGAGGGACCTGGGCCTTCGAGTAGGAGTCGACGAAGGCTCCGAACGAAGTAAAACTCGTCTGTGTTAGTGTGTTTGTTTTTCATTTCTTTCGTTTCCGCTGTGCACGCTTTTTAAAGCGCTTTGATTTTTGAAAAACACACGTGATTCACCCCCCTCTCACGTGCATCGATCCTACAAGTGGTATCAGAGCCTGGTACGCTCTGTATCGGTGCAACCACCATAAGAGCCGGGGGAAATCCAGTTTTTTTTCGAGTTTTGGTTTTTCGCTACACTTGATCTAAATTAGGTATTGTTGCCTAGATTTGGATTATTTTTTCCGTTCGTTTGATTTTACTCGAATTTGGTGCAACACCATTTCGAGTCACTCTTTCTCTCTCTTCTCCTTTTTCTACCACACTACTAATCCAAGACCTAGTCTTGGGACAAGTTTTTGTGTGGTCTATTTCAGATGGCCCAAGGTGAAGGCTATAGCACTGCTCGCCCTCCCCTCTTTAATGGGGAAGACTTTCCCTACTGGAAGAGAAGGATGGAGGTTTATCTAAAGACCGACATGGATCAGTGGTTTGCAGTTCAAACAGGATACACACCGCCAATGGATGAGGGAAATAATGCTCCACTAAGGCCCGACAGATGGAACTCAGAGATGAAGAAAAAGGCTCAGACCGAGTTCAAAGCTCAGAACACCCTCCAGTGCGGACTTACCAAAGAGGAGCTAAACAGAATTGGACCAACCGACTCAGCAAAGGAGCTATGGGACAAATTAATTGAACTACATGAAGGCACCTCTGATGCCAAGGTAACAAAAAGGGATTTACTTTTAAATAAGTTATTTAATATAAAAATGCAGGAAGGAGAATCTGCAAGCCAACTCCACGCCCGGATCAAGGACATACTGAATGGACTCCACATGATCGGGCACAAACAGGAGAACCGGGACATCATAAGGTACGCGTTAAATGCGTTCCCTAGAAACTCACTATGGGCATCTATTATAGATGCCTATAAAATTTCTAGGAACCTTTCAAAAATAAATCTGGATGAACTATTTTGTGAATTAGAGCTGCATGAGCAAACTAACGCCAAGGTCGAGAAAGGGCTAGCTTTATTTGCAGGTTCACCAAAGGAAGCCAAATCAAAGAGAAAAGTCCAAGAAGAACCTGAAGATGAGTCAGGCTCTGATGAAGAAGAACAACTGGTGAACTTGGTAAGAAAAATGTTCACCAGAAGGAAGAACAAATTTTCAAAGAAAGATATTCAAAAGGTAATGAAGCCCTACAGCACTGAAGGTAAAAGCAAAATGATCTGCTTCGGCTGTAATAGAAAAGGGCACTTCAAACATGAATGCCCTTACAAGAAGGAGAACCAACCCACTAAGAACAAAAAGAAGAAGGCTCTTCAAGCCACGTGGGATGAAAGCTCGGACGATTCCGACGATGAACAACCGAAGAATGCAAGCTACCTCACACTGATGGCAACCGGACCAGAATCGGACTCGGAGCAAGACGAGGATTCCGAATACGAGTCGAGCCAAGAGATCGGACTATTTTCAGACGGCTCTACTAAGGTATATTTAGATTCAGTAAATGAAAAGTTCTTTAAAATTATTTCTGTCTTAAATAAAAAATTGCTTGCATCTGAATCTAGAAATGACCAGCTCCTTAAGGAAAATCAAGACCTTAAGGAGCAATTAATTAATACCAGAACATTAACTGAACAAACTCAAAATCAAAAATTAATTGAGCTTGAAACTGAAAACTCAACCCTAAAGGGCGAAGTCCTAAAACTTAAGGATCTACTAGCAACTTTCACAACCCGATCCAAGAACCTTGACCTTATTCTTGGATCACAAAAGGGCATGTATAACAAATCTGGGATAGGATATAAATTGAGATCGTCCCAAAGATCCTTTATCTCCTTTATCCACCCCCGCAAAAATCAATGAAAAGCGTGGGTTCCGAAAGCTTATCTAACAAAGCAAGTAGGTCAGAATCAATTTTATGTCCCAAAAAGGGACATCCATTACATTGACCCTAGGCACCCAGTCTACAATTTAGGGGGAGGCTCCAAACTAGTTGGCACCTTAAAATCAGCCGCTGCCCAGGTGGGCACTTAGGACTAGCTTCAAAGTTAATTTGACTCTTGTACTATTTAGTAACAGGGTTTTCAATGAGTAAGTTAAAAGTCCAACTTCTTTAAGCGGCTTTGCCTAGAAAAGGGTTGTTGCTCCAATAAGGCTTCGGCCAAAGAAGGCCACTGTGCCTCGCCCTGGCCTGGAAGCCAATTATTGAAGTGTACTTTTAACTTACTACTTGTTGAACTTGGATCTAACACAAGGTCAAGTTAACTTTTCTAAACAAACTCAAAATCATCTCACAAAACCATAGGACTCCCTTGATTGATGACTTAGACCGAGTGAGATGAATAAGGATAACCAAATTCAAATTATTGAGTGATAACTCAAAATTCAAATTAAAATTAAAATTAAAATTAAAATTAAAATTAAAATTCAAATTAAAATTAAAATTAAAAAAAATTAAAATTCAAAAATTAAAATTAAATTTAAAATTAAAATTAAAATTCAAATTAAAATTAAAATAAAAATTAAAATTCAAATTAAAATTAAAATTAAAATTAAAATTAAAATTCAAATTCAAATTCAAAAATTAAAATTAAAATTAAAATTCAAATTAAAATTAAAATTAAAATTAAAATTCAAAAATTAAAATTAAAATTCAAATTAAAATTAAAATTCAAATTCAAATTCAAATTAAAATTCAAATTCAAAATCAAAATTAACATAACTCAAATTTAAAATTCAAACTCAAGTTTTTAATTCCTCTTAGATTTTTTTTAAAACTCAACCTAAGGTCTAAACCTTTTACTTAACTGTAGGAAAACAAATGGATCATTGACAGTGGATGCTCCAGACACATGACTGGGGATCCCACCAAATTTACAGAACTCAAGTACAAAAGACTAGGGACCGTTGCTTTTGGAAACAACGGTAAACTTAAGGTAATTGGCCTAGGCAATATTGAACTTGAGTCTGATTTCATAATAACAAATGTATTACTTGTTGAAAATTTCAACTTCAATTTATTAAGCATTAGCCAATTGTGTGACACTGGTTACAAGGTTAGGTTCCTATCCAATGAATGTCTGATCAAACACAATGACAACCCAAACATCACACTTAGAGGACTTAGGCACAATAACATTTATGAAATTAAGTTAACCTGTCCCTTAGAAAATTGCCTCTTAACCCATAAGGATGAGACTTGGCTCTGGCATAGGAGACTTTCACATACTCACTTCAGAAAACTACCTAAACTAAATGGTTTAGTTAGAGGCCTACCAAAGTTATCTAACCTTGAGTCAACCTTATGTAATGCTTGTCAACAAGGAAAACAAACTAGGTCAACTCACAAACCAACTAATCAAACTCAAACCAAGTCAATTCTGGAATTAATTCACCTAGACCTATTTGACTCACATGGGGTTAAATCAATTAATGGGAACCTATACTGCCTAGTAATTATAGATGACTATTCAAGATTTACCTGGGTAAAATTCTTAAAAAATAAAGATGAAACTTTTGATACACTCACTCAATTTTGTAAATTAACGGAAAATGAAAAGGGGGTTAAAATCAAAAGAATTAGGAGCGATAATGGCGGAGAATTCAAAAATCATAAATTTAATCAATTTTGTCTAGAAAAAGGCTACCATCACGAATTCTCTTGCCCTAAAACACCTCAACAAAATGGAGTTGTAGAAAGAAAAAATAGAACACTACAAGAAGCAGCTAGAACAATGCTTAATGAATACAACTTACCTAAATACCTTTGGGCTGAGGCTGTTAGTACAGCTTGTTATATACAAAATAGAATAACTCTAATTAAAAACCTAGGAAAGACCTCCTTTGAAATCTATTATAACAAACAACCTAACATTAAATACCTTAAAGTATTTGGATGTAAAGTCCATATCTTAAACACTAGAGAACACTTAGGTAAATTTACTTCTAAGATTGAGGAAGGTATCTTTGTAGGTTATTCCCTTACCAGTAGAGCCTATAGAGTTTATAACAAAACTACCCTAAAAATTGAAGAAACTACAAATGTAAAATTTGATGAAAAATCTGACTCAAATAACTCTGATCAAACCATCTACCAACCAATTGACTTTGTTAGATCCAGTACTGACCCTGATGAAAGGCAAATTGAAGACCAAAACAATGATCTAACTGAACCCACACCTGATACTGAACCTAACCAACCCAGAACTGTTCGAGTTAGCTCAGCCCACCCAACTAATCAAATCTTAGGTGATCCAGAACTAAGGGTTCAGACTATATCAGCTTTTAGGAACCTTAGTCAAATTGCCTTGATTTCAAAAATTGAACCCAAGTCTATAGAAGAGTCTTTACTTGACCCTGATTGGATCATAGCCATGCAGGAAGAGTTAGCCCAATTTGAACGTAGTCAAGTCTGGGACTTAGTACCCCTACCTAAAGGCAAGAAATTTATTGAAACTAAATGGGTCTTTAGGAATAAACTTAACGAACAAGGAGAAACAGTTAGGAATAAGGCTAGGCTAGTAGCTAAGGGTTTAGCCAAGTAGAAGGTCTTGATTATGATGAAACCTATGCCCCTGTAGCCAGACTTGAATCCATTAGAATGCTCTTAAGTTATGCAGCCCATAAGGGATTTAAGCTTTATCAAATGGATGTTAAGTCAGCCTTCCTAAATGGCCTAATTAAAGAAGAGGTTTATGTAGGTCAACCTCCTGGTTTTGAAAGCTTAGAACACCCTGACTATGTCTTTAGACTTAAGAAAGCCTTATATGGACTTAAGCAAGCCCCTAGGGCCTGGTATGAAAAATTGTCTAACTACTTAGTATCTAAAGGCTTTAACCAAGGCAAAATTGACCCAACACTATTTGTTAAAACTCTAAAAACTGATATTTTTATAGCTCAAATATATGTAGATGATATAGTATTTGGCTCAACTAACTCAAACTTTTTACAAGATTTTATAACGGTAATGAAAAATGAATTTGAAATGAGTTTAGTAGGTCAATTAACTTTCTTTTTAGGGTTACAAATAAAACAGACTAGTGAGGGTACTTTTGTCTATCAACAAAAATACACTAAAGAATTACTTAGAAAATTTGGAATGGATAGTGCTAAAGAAATTAAGACACCTATGGCTACCAATCAAACTATAGATAGTGACACAAATGGCAAACCTGTTGACCTTAAGTATTATAGAAGTGCTATAGGTAGCTTACTTTACCTAACTGCAAGTCGACCTGATATTCTCTTTGCAGTTAGTATGTGTGCTAGGTATCAAACATGTGCTAAAGAATCACATCTAACCCTAGTTAAAAGGATATTTAGGTATCTCAAAGGGACAAAAAATTTAGGAATTTGGTACCCTAGAATAGCCCAGTTTGAACTTATTGGATTCTCTGACTCAGATTATGCTGGCTGTAAGTTAGACAGAAAAAGTACCAGTGGTGGATGCCAACTTCTAGGACCCTCACTAGTTAGTTGGTTCAGTAGAAAACAACATTGTGTTGCCTTATCCACCACTGAAGCTGAGTATATAGCAATGGGTGAATGTGTAGCCCAACTACTCTGGATGATGCATACCTTAAAAGATTTTAACTTAGATTTTAAGAAAGTCAAAATTTTTATAGATAACCTAAGTTCAATCAATTTAACCAAAACCCCAATCCACCACTCTAGGACCAAACATATAGAAATCAAACACCATTTTGTCAGAGATCATGTAAATAAAGGAGAAATTGAACTTAACCATGTTGAATCTAAGTCTAATCTGGCTGATATATTTACCAAACCACTTCCTGAATCTGAATTTAGCAACTTGAGAAGGTTAATAGGAATGTGTGTTATAGACTAGGACTGACCTGATAAGCTTAAGTTAACTTTTTCAGTTTGTGAGTTTAAAAAACATGGATTTTTTCGAACTTGTTTTCAAAGTTTATTATCTTTCAAAATTTAACTTAAACACGGACTTTTCAAATGTGGTTTTCAAAAACTTTTATTGTCTTTCAAATCTGATTTTCAAAACTGACAGACTTAGCCTAAGCTTGACCCCTAGAATTGCATGAACCTATAGTTTTAGGTAGCCGCATCTCACAAAACACATAAGATTAACTTGTTTGTGTTTGCAAAAACATAGAACGGTTGTGAGATGCATAGGACTCTGCCTGGACTTCCGAATGCTTAAGTCAGTGCATCACAGTAAGTCTGGGCGTAAAATACCTACGTTACAGTGATCAAGTCAAGTAGTCTTGCACTAAAATCTGAGCTAGACATTATTACTTGACTTGACTAACTCAGTGAACACTACTATCATCTAGATAGTTAGTCAGTAACTAGAGTTAGACATATGAAAAGGGACCACAATCATTACTTGGTCCAGGGGGAGCTGAGGTCAAAATACTTGTTTAAAATGTCATTTTTGACAAAACACATTTGAAAATTTTGATAAATATTGATCCCTAAAAATTTTTTTTAAGATTGATATTATATTTTCTGAAAAAAAAAATCTTTTTTGAAAGAAATTTTTTTTAAAAACTAAGTTAATAAATTTAAGACTAGTTTTTTTCTAACACTTAGCCTATATTTCTACTCCCTTAAAAGTTATTATGCTTATATTCTTTTTGATGAATGACAAAGGGGGAGAGTAGGGTAAAAAGGGTTAGAAAATTGCAAACAGCATGCTTATTTCACATTTATTTACCTACCTATGCTTGTGTTATATTGTTTGCATGTTTATGCAAGTTCAAATCTGCTGTTTTTCTCTAACTTTAACCTGAGTTGTCAATACATCAAAAAGGGGGAGATTGTTGGTACGGTTTGCACTAACGGTCAAACTCGGGTTTTGATGTATGACAAAGTGGTTAAAGTTAGGGTTGTTGGTGTTTAACCTTTTTACTAAGTGTGCAGGGTTGAAAGACTTAGGACCAGACACCAGGCTGAAGTCCAGGATGGTTGAGTCCTGGCGGGAAGTCCAGTTGGGTCCGCGGGACCTGACAACTGGCTGAAGACCAAGTTGGTTGAGACTTGGCAGGAAGACCAAGGTGGTTGAGCCTTGGCAGGAAGTCCTGGTGGGTCAAGAAGTCAAGTAGAGCTGCACAAGGTAAGTGAGGTAAGTCACTGGAGGAGCGAACCAGTGAGGACGCGTTCCCCTTGAGGAACATTAGGCGTCGGTTCAACCTAGGGCTCCATTTTGGAGACCCAAAGTCAGAACCAAGACAGCCAAGGCTGTTGTAATTAAACTTATTAATTGCTGTTTTGGACTAACCCTGGATGCAGGACCGAAGGACTGTGTTTCTGCAGCTCAGAGAGCCTCAAAGGAGTGAGGCAGTAACTGAGCAGGGCGCCCCGGATGTGTCGGGCGCCCCAGAGTCAACCCAAAGTCAAGAGCAGAGAGCTAAACGCCGGCGCCCCGAGCCGCGCGGTTTCGGGCGCCCC
>JAGFNQ010005832.1:0-165073 GCA_024364735.1 Boesenbergia rotunda
TTTAGCTTCCATTGCGCCTCTGATTAACTCAGATTCGACTTATTTCTCTTGATCGGAAAATCTAATTTTCAACTCGTTTTAAATCCCTCGGATTACTCGTAGTGCGTGTGACTAAATAGGCTTTCGATTTATGTTGGCCGTCTATAATCAACTAATTATAGAACGATCATGAGTGGCACCTAGTAGTACATCATGACCCCCAATTAATCGAAAGATCAACGGTTGACCTCAGAAGTAATTCTGAAACCCTTCAGCAGCTCTAATGAATCGTGCCCCATTCCCTTCACCATCTTATACCCACTTGGTTCAGGACACGGTCTATTTGTGTCAGTCCCCACTAGGCTGACTACGTCACACCTAGCCCAAGTAATGTCTTTCTCGTCCTTTGGATTTCTAATTACTCTCATGTATTTTAGAGACTCGCACTCCAAACATGATATACTCTGGCCAGAGGTTTGAGTAACAATCCGACGATAGGCCTGGGTATACATCTCCTCGCAAGGAGTGGTGAATCCTTTGTAGGCTGTTCAAACATCTTCGGGCACTTCGGCTTATACCCAATCATCCTGGGTCCACACCTCCTTGGAGATGCTTGCTTAAGATGTTAAAGTATAAGTCTCCATGACCAAGATGACTTGAACACCGCAAGTCAAAGGAACATCGCACTTAAGCCGCAGTAAGAACTTCATTGACATATCTATATAGATAACCATATGAAGTCTTACAGCTAGTCACTCCAATGAACTAGTTCCCTTAACTAGCATCCATGTTTATCTCCGGACATCCCAATGTCACCAGCCAGTGAGAATCAGCTGATTAGAGAATAACCCATGCTAGTCTCAACAGAATTGATAGTGTCCGTATTTATCAATTCATCGACTAGGGATATTTTCAATACTTCACATTTGCACATTTAGAGATAATCACTAGTTGTGATCCCATCACAAATTCTCTTATGCTGTGAGTTGTATTGCGGACATTCAGTAGATGAGTTTAAGATCCCAATCAAATACAAAACATGTATACTCAAATAGTGAATTATCATTTATTAAAATAAATGTTTACAATCATAAGGCGATTGCCTTAGGACACTTCTCTCATATCACTAACAAACTCCCACTTGGCCTAATGCCAATCGCTACGGTATCCAATACCACAGCTCTAACATGACCCTCAAACTTGCTCTGAGGCAAGGCCTTAGTTAAAGGATCCGCTAAATTCCTTTCAGTGGGAATTTTCTCAATTTGTATATCATTCCTACTTATAATCTCTCTGATCAGATGATAGCGGCGAAGCACGTGTTTGGATCGCTGATGAGACCTTGGTTCCTTTGCTTGTGCAATAGCTCCATTGTTGTCGCAGTAAACCGGCACTGCATCATCAATGGTTGGAACCACGCCAAGTTCGGAGACGAACTTCTTGATCCAGACTGCTTCCTTTGCTGCTTCCGAAGCTGCGATATATTCCGCTTCCGTGGTGGAATCCGCTACGGTGTCTTGTTTGGAACTTTTCCAACTTACTGCGCCTCCATTCAAAGTAAATACGTATCCAGACTGAGATTTGGAGTCATCCTTATCTGTCTGGAAACTGGCATCTGTATACCCACGTATTACCATATCTCCTTCTCCATATATTAGGAACACATCCTTAGTTCTTCTTAAGTACTTAAGGATTGTCTTAACAGCCGCCCAATGATCCATTCCTGGATCCGACTGGTATCTGCTTGTGACGCTCAAAGCATACGATACATCGGGCCTTGTACATAACATAGCATACATGATAGATCCTATCGCGGATGCATAAGGAATCTTATTCATGCAAATCCTCTCGTCTTCTGTGCGCGGACACATAGACTTTGAAAGGTTGATCCCATGCCTGATGGGAAGGTAACCTTTCTTGGATTCCGACATGCTAAACCTTTTTAGCACTCGGTCTATATATGTAGACTGCGAAAGACCAAGCAACCGTTTTGATCTATCTCTATAGATTCTAATCCCAAGGATATAGGTTGCTTCTCCCAGGTCTTTCATGGAGAAAGTTTTGGACAACCAAATTTTAACTGTCTGTAAGACTGATATATCGTTTCCTATAAGTAAGATGTCATCGACATATAATACTAGGAATACGACTGCACTCCCACTAACCTTCTTGTACACACAAGGTTCGTCTGGATTTTGTGAGAAATCAAACTTTTTGATTGTCTCATCAAAACGGATGTTCCAGCTCCTAGATGCTTGCTTCAGTCCATATATGGATCGTCGAAGCTTGCATACTTTGGTTTTATCAACCGATGTGAAACCTTCAGGTTGTATCATGTATACATCCTCAAGCAGGTTTCCGTTAAGGAAAGCTGTTTTCACATCCATTTGCCATATCTCATAATCATAATGAGCTGCTATGGCTAGGAGCATCCGAATGGATTTAAGCATAGCTACTGGCGAATAGGTTTCGTCATAATCAATTCCTTGCTTCTGACGATATCCTTTTGCCACTAATCTAGCCTTAAAGGTAACAACATTACCTTCCATGTCGGTTTTCTTCTTGAAAACCCACTTGCACCCTATGGGCTTAATCCCTTCAGGTGGGTTAACCAAGTCCCATACTTGGTTTTCGTACATGGAATCCATTTCCGACTTCATGGCCTCAAGCCATTTGTCCCTTTCTGAACTTTTCAGAACATCTTCATAACTGATAGGTTCGTCATCGCTTATGAGTAACACGTCGTTCGATTCACTTACGAGAAATCCGTATCTCTCTGGAATATTGCGTGTCCTATCAGATCTACGAAGAGGTGGTGTAGTTTTAGGTTCAACTGATAGCTCATCATTATGAGGTATTGGTTGTGGGTCTAGACTAGGTGTCTCTGTAATGTCTATTGGAGTTTCTTGAACTTCATCAAGTTCAATGCCACTCCCACTGTTTTCTTGTAAAAGAAATTCTTTTTCCAGAAATACAGCATGCCTTGAAACAAACACCTTTTGTTCCAAGGGATGATAGAATTGGTAACCCTTCGTTTCCTTAGGGTATCCAATAAATAGACATTTATCAGACTTAGCATCCAATTTGTCTGATACAATCCGCTTCACATAAGCAGGACAACCCCATATCTTAAGGTGAGTTAAGTGGGGTTTCTTACTATTCCATGTCTCATATGGAGTAGTAGAGACTACCTTGGTCGGGACTCTGTTTAGCAAGTAAACAGCTGTCTTAAGTGCATAGCCCCAAAAGGATTTTGGAAGAGTTGCATGATTCATCATCGACCTAACCATGTCCATCAAGGTTCGGTTGCGCCTCTCAGATACACCATTATGCTGTGGTGTATACGGCGGAGTCCATTGGGATAATATCCCATTGTCCCTAAGATAATCTTGAAACTCTTGACTTAAGTATTCACCACCCCGATCGGATCGAAGTATTTTAATACTTTTGCCAAGCTGTTTCTCTACTTCATTTCTGAACTCTTTGAATTTCTCAAAGGCTTCAGATTTGTGTTTCATCAAGAACACGTACCCGAATCGTGAGTGATCATCGATAAAGGTGATGAAGTAGCTATAGCCTCCTTGTGCAAGAGTTGACATTGGTCCACATACATCAGTATGTATTAGACCAAGCAATTCTCCCACTGGATTACCTTTTCCGGAAAAGGGTAATTTGGTCATCTTGCCTTTTAAACATGATTCGCATGTATCAAATGAACCGGGTTCAAATGATTCCAAAATTCCACATCGGTGTAATTCAGTCATGCGTTTCTTACTTACATGGCCAAGACGATAATGCCAAGTGTAGGAGTCTATTCGATTATCTATTCGAGCACGTTGTTGCTAACTTCGATATTGAAAACGTCACTGGATAAATCTAACGTGTAGATGCCGTTGCACAAAGTTCCATTCCCATAAAGAACGCCATTTAAAGTTATGTAACAACAATTGTTACTAAAAGTTAAATGATAACCCTTTTCATTCAAACATGAAATAGATACAATGTTCTTTATTAACGAAGGAACAAAATAACAATTATCCAATTCTAAGATACGTCCAGTGGGGAGCTTTAGCAAATATGTTCCGATGGCAACAGCAGCAATCTTTGCTCCATTTCCAACTCGCAGATTTGCTTCTCCTTTGACGAGTCTTCTTCTATTCCTTAGCCCCTGTATGTCATTACATATATGTGAGCTACACCCAGTATCAAGTACCCAGGTATTTGAGGAAATAGAGTGACATTCAATAACGAAGATACCTGAAGAGGATGGGGCATCGGATGCCTTATTCTTCATGGACTCAAGATAAATCTTGCAGTTTCTTCGCCAGTGACCCTCCTTGCCACAATGATGGCAAGTTCCTTTTGGTTTCTTTTCAGTCTTTTTGGCCTTTTTCTTCTTTCCTTTATTCTGTTCTTTGGCCTTCCTCTTAGAACCTTTCTTCGAGGAACCAACTAACAGTACCGCCTTTTGATCCGGCTTTACAGAAGGCTCCACAGTCTTCAGCAGGTTGAGCAACTCGGGAATGGTGGTCTCTAGTTTGTTCATCCGATAGTTCATCACAAATTGTGAATAACTTTTGGGCAAACAACTCAGAATTAAGTCAATACTTAGTTCATGATCCATTGCAAAACCGAGTGTGTTCAGTCGCTCAATGTACCCCAACATCTTTAGCACAAACTGCGAGGCAGAAGTGCCTTCCTGCATCTTAGTGGTGAAGAGGAGTCTGGAGACTTCGAACCTTTCGGATCTCGCCTGCTCTTCAAACAACTCATGAAGATGGAAGATGATGGTATAAGCATCCATATGCTCATGCTGCTTTTGCAGCTCAGGTATCATAGAGGCTAGCATGATGCAACTCGCAAGTTCAGAATCGGTCACATGTTTCTGATAGGCCACTAGCTGGTCTGGAGTTGCACCTTCAGGAGGTTGGTTAGGAAGTTGATCTTCAAGGACATAAGCAAGCTTCTCTGACTTGAGGACTATCCTCAGGTTTCGAAGCCAGTCCATGAAGTTTGGCCCAGTCAGTTTATTGGTGTCCAAAATGGAACGCAAATTCAGAGAAGACATGATCGAGTGATTAACCTAGAAATACAAATTGAGCTTATGTGAGAAGAATGATTAAAGAATGTATCAACATACATAAATAAAATCCTATTTATTTATCAAATTGAATAACCCTTTTTATCAATTCGGGAGATCGTAGGAGCATCTCCAAATAGGTTGATATCCAACCATAGATAAGAACAACCATGGCTGTGGCCATCAAGTTTTTCTTAGCTATGAAGGTAGGTAATTATACCGATTACACATCACATATATGTAACTATCACTTTATGCTATCAACTAATTGAATGTTTGCATAAATCATTGAGTTGTTAACTCATTAACAAGTATGCAACTTATACATAGCACCCAACTGCACCTCTCTTTACATCGACCTTGGCTGTGGCACAACAAATCGATGCTCCAAGCTTAAGGCTGACCCATTAATCAAGAAATAGTTTTAATATGGTTGGAGCTCATTCAACCGTTTAGTCAGGCTTGGATGTGTCCAACAACCAAAACTAAGGATTGACCTCTGACTCCAACTATATTATTCATAAACTAATTCCATGGTTTGAACATGTTGAGGTTCAAGTCGGGCATGGATGTGTCCATCAACCCAAACGAGAAACAAAACTCCGATTCTAACCATATTAATGGAAGGTGTTGGCCTTAATATTTTGTAAGGGGTTTTGGGTCTCATCCTTTCTTTTCTAAGCACATTCATGACATAGAATTATGTCATGACTAACGATTTCCTTAATAAAGTATGTATGTGACTTAATTTATCAAGTCTCATTATTTGAATTAGGAACCGGATTTCCTAATTCTAATTTCATACTTTATTTAAGGAATTGTTTTGGGAAACAATTTCCTAAATTGTCATAATCAATTTCGGAAATAATATGTTTTAAGACTTTGATTTCTCTAAATCAAATCTTATTAAATTAAGAGACAAATCCCTTAATTCAACCACATATTATTTTCATGAAAATCTCATTTAAGAAACTCTATAGGAAACCATTTTCCTAATTAATTTTGGAGACAACAATATGTAAGAGCATCACCTCTTAAACATATTTTATTCATGGATTTAATTAATTACAACAAATCATTTTCTAAGGGTGGCTCCCCGAGGCTCAGATACCCAAAGAAAAGTAATTTGTTGTAAATCCAATTGGACGGCTCCCCGAGGCTCAATCCAAATCAAACATGACAATTTCAATTAAAATTGGGAAATTAAATTACAACAACTAACTTTAAATTGGACGGCTCCCCGAGGCTCAATCCAAAATAAAGAATTTTGTTGTCAATTTAAAAACCAATTCAAATTTAATTGTCAATTAACTGTCCATGAATTTGTCTAGACTTTCTTAAAAGAAAGTGCCCAAAATTGCGAGATTTCATAAATAGGTTTTCAGAATAATTGTAAGTTTCTGGTACAAAGAAAACTTACATATTTCCAAAATTGGAAAATTTCTAAAATAGAAAAATTTCCAAAATTGGAAAGTTTCCAAAGATGGGAAGTTTTCACAATTATTATAAAATTTCAGAAACTAGAAAATTTCAAAAGTTTGAGAAATTTCATGAGGATTTCCAAACTTAGAAATTCCTAAATCTAAAATTTATTATAATTTGAAAGTTTCCATAATTGAAAATTTTTTCCAAAATTGAGATCATGACAAAGTTTTCCGCAAAACAATTATATGATTATGTCGAACACTAACCGGCTCTGATACCACTGTTGGGACCGGGTGCATGTCGACAAGGATACGGGTTCGTAAAATTTTAAATTTTTACGTGCAGCGGAAGAATTAGCATAAAATAATTTCTAAATTATTTAACCACGTATCTAGCATGCAACCTTATGGTGTGTGGACATAATCATAAATTAAAACTTTGCGGAAAAGTAAACTAATTTACTAAGTACCTCGCGTAACTCGAAGTAAGGGACGAGATCCAACCGTAGCGTCCCTTGGAAGCTTCGCCTCTATTCGCGTCCACGCCGAGTTCTCTTCGGGATGACTTCGCAAAGTCACGAGTTTTGTGCCGACGAGAACTACTAGATTCTCTAAAGGCACAACTAGAAGATCAAGAGAAAAGATAGGAAACTAACCACCAAAGTAACGGAATCAAAATTCCGGGAAGAGAGGAGTTGTGATCCGCTTCTTCTTCTACTTGGTTGGCTTCTCCTTCTTCTTGTGCTCACGGCAACCTAAGGGAGGTGAGGTGCGCCGGCCCTAGTTGGACAAGGGGCGCCGGCCCTAGCTTGAAGAGGGCGCCGGCCCTAGGGGAGAAGGGAAGAAGAGAATAAGAGAGAGAGAGGAGAGAGCTCTAATCTCTTGATTACTCAATTGGAATTAAGGGCTTGCCTTTGGTTCCTTTATATAGTAGCATCTCCCTTGCCAAGTCTCCCTCTTAACGGAATTAACGGAATTAGTTATCATAAGAAATTTATCCTATAAATTCTCTTATGAATTATTCCGTTTAAACCAAGTTTTATTATAACTAACTTTATAATAAAACTAATTAATCTCTCCTTTTATTATGGAATAAATTTTATAAGAAATTTATAAACTTTCTTATTATGGAAAAATCAATTCATAATTGATTTTATAAAATTAAAATAAACCATTCCATGGATCATTTTAATTTCCATAAAAAGAATAAATTTCTATAAATTTATTTATATAAATTTCTTTACACAAATTTATTTATCCATAATTTATAAAACAAATCGCACTAGATTTATTTTATTAATTAAACCAATTAAATTGGTTTCTTCCCCTTCTTGTGGCCGGCCAACCCAAGGGGTTTGGCACCCTCTTTGGCCGGCCAAACCAAGCCGAACCGATCGCGAATTAAACTCATTTAATTCGCCCAATAAGCCTTCAAAAGACTTAGCCATTTTTAGCTTCCATTGCGCCTCTGATTAACTCAGATTCGACTTATTTCTCTTGATCGGAAAATCCAATTTTCAACTCGTTTTAAATCCCTCGGATTACTCGTAGTGCGTGTGACTAAATAGGCTTTCGATTTATGTTGGCCGTCTATAATCAACAAATTATAGAACGATCATGAGTGGCACCTAGTAGTACATCATGACCCCCAATTAATCGAAAGATCAACGGTTGACCTCAGAAGTAATTCTGAAACCCTTCAGCAGCTCTAATGAATCGTGCCCCATTCCCTTCACCATCTTATACCCACTTGGTTCAGGACACGGTCTATTTGTGTCAGTCCCCACTAGGCTGACTACGTCACACCTAGCCCAAGTAATGTCTTTCTCGTCCTTTGGATTTCTAATTACTCTCATGTATTTTAGAGACTCGCACTCCAAACATGATATACTCTGGCCAGAGGTTTTGAGTAACAATCCGACGATAGGCCTGGGTATACATCTCCTCGCAAGGAGTGGTGAATCCTTTGTAGGCTGTTCAAACATCTTCGGGCACTTCGGCTTATACCCAATCATCCTGGGTCCACACCTCCTTGGAGATGCTTGCTTAAGATGTTAAAGTATAAGTCTCCATGACCAAGATGACTTGAACACCGCAAGTCAAAGGAACATCGCACTTAAGCCGCAGTAAGAACTTCATTGAATATCTATATAGATAACCATATGAAGTCTTACAGCTAGTCACTCCAATGAACTAGTTCCCTTAACTAGCATTCATGTTTATCTCCGGACATCCCAATGTCACCAGCCAGTGAGAATCAGCTGATTAGAGAATAATCCATGCAAGTCTCAACAGAATTGATAGTGCCCGTATTTATCAATTCATCGACTAGGGATATTTTCAATACTTCACATTTGCACATTTAGAGATAATCACTAGTTGTGATCCCATCACAAATTCTCTTATGCTGTGAGTTGTATTGCGGACATTCAGTAGATGAGTTTAAGATCCCAATCAAATATAAACATGTATACTCAAATAGTGAATTATCATTTATTGAAATAAATGTTTACAATCTTAAGGCGATTGCCTTAGGACACTTCTCTCATATCACTAACAAGCATGACATGTTCAGAGTATGAATCTCTTAGATACATGAGAGTAATTAGAATCCGTAGGACGAGAAAATGTTACTTGGGCTAGGTGTGACGTAGTCAGCCTAGTGGGGACTGACACACATAGACCATGTCCTGAACCAAGTGAGTATAAGATGGTGAAGGGAATGGGGCACTATTCATTTTAGTTGCTGAAGGGTTTCAGAATTGTTTCTGAGGTCAACCGTTGATCTTTTGATTAATTGCGGATCATGATATACCACAAGGTGCCACTCATGATCGTTCTATAATTGGTTAATTATAGACGGCCAACATAAATCAAAAGCCTATTTAGTCACACGCACTACGAGTAATCCGAGGGATTTAAAACGAGTTGAAAATTAGATTTTCCAATCAAGAGAGATTAGGTTTGGTTGAGCCAATGATAAGTCGAATCTGAATTTTTCAGAGACTCATCGGAAGCGTAAAATGGCTAAGTCTTTTGAAGACTTAATAGATGAATTAAATGAGTTTAATTCATTGGGGCGTGGCCTGGATAGGCCGGCCAAAGAGGGTCCCCACCCTCTTTGCTTGACCAGCCACAACAAAGGGAGGGAACCAAATTGTTTGGTTCAATTTATAAAATAAATCAAGTGTGGTTTGTTTTATAAAATTATGGATGATATAAATTATATATATATAAACCAAGGTTTGGTTTATTTTTCATGGAAATTAAAATGAACCATGGATTGGTTTATTTTATTTTATAAAATCAATCATGGATTGATTTACCATGATAAAGAAATTTATATAAAATTTATTTTTCATGGAAATTAAAAGGAACCATGGATTGGTTTATTTTATTTTTTAAGATCAATCATGGATTGATTTACCATGATAAAGAAATTTATATAAAGAAATTTATATAAAATTTATTTTTCATGGAAATTAAAATGAACCATGGATTGGTTTATTTTATTTTATAAAATCAATCATGGATTGATTTACCATGATAAAGAAATTTATAGAAATTTATATAAAGAAATTTATATGATAAATTTCTTATCAAAATTTATTCCATAAGAAAAAGAGACTTGATTGATTTTTATCATGAATTAAAATATGATTTTAACTATGATATAAAATCATGACTTGGCATGATGGAATAAGTCATAGAAAATTTATATGATAAATTTCTTATGAAAATTTATTCCATAAGAAAAAAGAGACTTGGCGGTTGAGAGGCCACTATATAAAGGTCCCAAGGCAAGGCTTGGAAGTCATTCGAAATAATCAAAGTATTCTTGCTTGGGCTCTCTCCCTCTCCTCCCTTCTTTCTCTTGGCCGGCCTCTCCCTTCTTCTCCCTTCTTCTTGCCATGAGCACAAGGAGAAGCACCGAGTCAACGATGTTCTTCCGTTGGGACGATCTTCCTCTCCGGCCATCATCACCTTGGGATTGGGCGCAAGTCATCTTCCTCCTCGCCGGAATTGTGATTCCGGCCAACCTTGGTGGTGAGTTTTTCCGATGTGATTACTTCTCTCTTGGTTTTTCTTGTCGCGTTCTCGGAGAATCTAATAGTTCTCGAGAACACGAAACTCGTGACTTTGCGAATTCATCCCAAAGATACTCGGCGTGGACGCGAATAGAGGCGGAGCTTCCGAGGGACGCTTACGGTTGGATCTCGTTCCTTTCTTCGAGTTACGCGAGGTAACAAGTAAATTAGTTTACGTTTCTATAAAATTTTAAATATATGATCATGTCTACATAAGATAAGGTTGCATGCTTAGATGTGAGGTTAAATAATTTGAGAAATTATTTATGCTAAACCTTCCGCTGCACGTAATTAATTTTAAAATTACGAACCCGCATCCATGTCAACATGCACCCGGTCCCAACAATGGTATAAGAGCCGGTTAGTGTTCGACATAATAATATAATTATTTTGCGGAAAACTTTTTCATAATCTCAATTTTGAAAAACTTTCAAATTATGGAAACTTTCCAATTATGGTAAATTTCCGATTTAGTAATTTCAAGGTTGGGAAATCCTCATGAAATTTTGCAAACTTTTGAAATATCCCTGTTTCTGAAATTTTATGATAATTGTGAAAACTTTCCATTTTTTGAAACAATCCAATTTTGGAAATTTCCTATTTTTGGAAATTTTCCAATTTTGGAAATACGTAAGTTTTCTTTGTACCAGAAACTTACAATTATTTTGAATTTTTTTTATTTTTGGAAACTTTCCATTTATGCAAAGCTCGCAATTTTGGGCACTTTCTTTAAAGAAAGTCTAGACAAATTATGGGAATATTAATTGGCATTTAAATTCATAATTAGAAATTAAATTATTTACAAAATTCTTTATTTTGGATTGAGCCTCGGGGAGCCGTCCAATTTAAAGTTAGTTGTTATAATTAAATTTCCTAAATTGAATTTATGTTGTCAAATGTTTAATTTGGATTGAGCCTCGGGGAGCCGTCCAAATTATATTATCAATAAATTCTTATTTTGGATTGAGCATCGGGGAGCCGTCCAAATTAAGTTATTGATATTAATTTTCCATAAATAAAATATGTGATTAAATCTTGGAAATTTTTGAGGTGATTCTCAAATGATAATTTTCTTATTTGATTTATGAGGTGATGCTCTTACATATTATTGCCTCTAAAATTAATTAGGAAAATTATTTCCTATAGAGTATATTTCCTTAAATAAGATTTTCATGAAAATAATATGTGGTTGAATTAAGGGAATCTGTCTCTTAATTTAATAAGATTTGATTTATAAATCAAAGTCTTAAACATATTATTTCCGAAATTGATTATGACAATTTAGGAAATTGTTTCCCAAAATAATTCCTTGAATAAAGTGTGAAATTAGAATCAGAAAATCCGGTTCCTAATTCAATTAATGAGACTTGATAAATTAAGTCACGTACATACTTTATTAATGAAATCGTTAGAACATGACATAATTATATGTCATGAATGTGCTTAAAAGAAATGGATGAGACCCAAAACCCCTTACATAATATTAAGGCCAACACCTTCCATTAATATGGTTAGAACCGGAGTTTTGTTTCTCGTTTGGGTTGATGGACACATCCATGCCCGGCTTGAACCTCGACATGTTCAAACCATGGAATTAGTTTATGATTAATATAGTTAGAGTCAGAGGTCAATCCTTAGTTTTGGTTGTTGGACACATCCAAGCCTGACTAAACGGTTGAATGAGCTCCAACCATATTAAAACTATTTCTTGATTAATGGGTCAGCCTTAAGCTTGGAGCATCGATTTGTTGTGCCACAGCCAAGGTCGATGTAAAGAGAGGTGCAGTTGGGTGCTATGTATATTGTTGCATACTTGTTAATGAGTTAACAACCCAATGATTTATGCAAACATTTAATTAGTTGATAGCATAATGTGATTGTTGTTGGGACCGGGTGCATGTCGACAAGGATACGAGTTCGTAAAATTTAAAATTTTTACGTGCAGCGGAAGAGTTTGCATAAAATAATTTCCTAAATTATTTTAACTTCGTATCTAGCATGCAACCTTATAGTGTATCGACATAATCATAAAATAAAAGTTTGCGAAAAGTAAACTAATTTACCAAGTACCTCGCGTAACTCGAAGTAAGGGACGAGATCCAACCGTAGCGTCCCTTGGAAGCTTCGCCTCTATTCGCGTCCACGCCGAGTTCTCTTCGGGATGACTTCGCAAAGTCACGAGTTTTGTGCCGATGAGAACTACTAGATTCTCTATAGGCACAACTTGAAAGATCAAGAGAGGAGTTAGAAACAAACCAACAAGAAGCAACGGAATCGAATTCCGAGAGGAGAGGAGTCGCTATCCGCTTCTTCTTCTTCTTGTTCGGGTTCTTCTTCTTCTAGTGGCTCACGGCAACACCTCCTTGGTGTTGTGATTGGGCGCCGGCCCTAGAGGAACTAGGGTGTGCCGGCCCTAGAGAGCTAGGGTGCGCCGGCCCTAAGGAAAGAAGAAGAGAAGGAGGAGAGAAGAGAAGAGAGAGAGGGAGAGCTCCAATAATAATCACTTGATTGGAATTAAGGGCTAGCCTTTGGTTCCTATATATAGTAGCAACTCCTTTGCTAAGTCTCCCTCTAAACCGAATTAACGGAATTAGTTATAAGAAATTTTATCTTATAAATTTTCTTATTGCTTATTCCTTTTAATCCTAGTTTTATTATAACCATTTATAATAAAACAAATTAGTTATCATAAGAATTTTATCCTATAAATTTTCTTATGAATTTTATTATAACTAACTTTATAATAAAACTAATTATTTATCATAAGAAATTTATCCTATAAATTCTTATGAATTAATTCCGTTTAAACCAAGTCTTTATTATAAACTAATTTATAATAAAAACTAATTCTTCTTCTCTTTAAATTAAGGAATAAATTTTATAAGAAATTTATAAACTTTCTTATTATGGATAAATCAATTCATAATTGATTTTATAAAATTAAAATGAACCAACTCATGGATTATTTTAATCTTCCATAAAAGAATAAATTTCCATAAATTTTATTTATATAAATTTCTTTATACAAATTTATTTATCCATAATTTATAAAATAAATCGCGCTAGATTTATTTTATTAATTAAACCAATTAAATTGGTTTTCTCCTTTTATTTGGCCGGCCACCAAAGAGGGGTTAACACCCTCTTTGGTTGGCTAAACCCAACCCGGACCATCGCGAATTAAACTCATTTAATTCGCCCAAAAAGCCTTCAAAAGACTTAGCCATTTTTAGCTTCTAATGCGCCTCTGACTAACTCAGATTCGACTTATTTCTCTTGATCGGAAAATCCAATTTTCAACTCGTTTTAAATCCCTCGGATTACTCGTAGTGCGTGTGACTAAATAGGCTTTCGATTTATGTTGGCCGTCTATAATCAACAAATTATAGAACGATCATGAGTGGCACCTAGTAGTACATCATGATCTCCAATTAATCGAAAGATCAACGGTTTGACCCCAAAAGAAATTATTCTGAAACCCTTCAGCAGCTCTAATGAATCGTGCCCCATTCCCTTCACCACCTTATACCCACTTGGTTCAGGACACGGTCAATGGTGTCAGTCCCCACTAGGCTGACTACGTCACGCCTAGCCCATGTAATGTCTTACTCGTCCTTTGGATTTCTAATTACTCTCATGTATTTTAGAGACTCTCACTCTAAACATGATATGCTCTGGCCAGAGGCTTTGAGTAACAATCCGACGATAGGCCTGGGTATACATCTCCTCGCAAGGAGTGGTGAATCCTTTGTAGGCTGTTCAAACATCTTCAGGCACTTCGGCTTATACCCGATTATCCTGGGTCCACACCTCCTTGGAGATGCTTGCTTAAGATGTCAAAGTATAAGTCTCCATGACCAAGATGACTTGAACACCGCAAGTCAAAGGAACATGGCACTTAAGTCGCAGTAAGATCTTCATTGACATATCTACATGTAGATTCCCATATGAAGTCTTACAGCTAGTCACTCCAATGAACTAGTTCCCTTAACTAGCATCCATGTTTATCTTCGGACATCCCAATGCCACCAGCCAGTGAGAATCAGCTGATTAGAGAATAACCCATGCTAGTCTCAACAGAATTGATAGTGTCCGTTTTTATCAATTCATCGGCTAGGGATATTTTCAATACTTCACATTTGCGCATTTAGAGATAATCACTAGTTGTGATCTCATCACAAATTCTCTTATGCTGTGAACTGTATGGCGGACATTCAGTAGATGAGTTTAAGATCCCAATCAAATACACAAACATGTATACTCAAATAGTGAATTATCATTTATTGAAATAAATGTTTACAATCATAAGGCGATTGCCTTAGGACACTTCTCTCATATCACTAACAATTGTTACATATATGTAATATGTAATCGGTATAATTACCTACCTTCATAGCTATGAATAACTTGATGGCCCCAGCCATGGTTGTTCTTATCTATGGATGAATATCAACCTATTTGGAGATGTTTCTACGATCTCCCGAATTGATAAAAAGGGTTATTCAATTCGAAAAATAAATAGGATTTAATGAATGTACATTGATGCATTCTTTATCATTCTCATCACATAATCTCAATTTGTATTTCTAGGATAATCACTTGATCATGTCTTCTCTGAATTTGCGTTCCATTTTGGACACCAATAAGTTAACTAAGGACAAAAGGATTGAAAAAGCACCAAAAGGCACTTGCCATCAATGTGGCAAGGAGGGCCACTGGCGAAGAAACTGCAAGGTTTATCTTGAGTTCTTGAAGAAGAAGGCATCCGATGTCCCATCATCTTCAGGCATCTTCGTTATTGAATGTCACTCTATTTCCTCATACACCTGGGTACTTGATACTGGGTGTAGCTCACATATATGTAATGGCATACAGGGGCTAAGGAATAGAAGAAGACTCGTCAAGGGAGAAACAAATTTGCGAGTTGGAAATGGAGCAAAGATTGCTGCTATTGCCATCGGAACATATTTACTAAAGCCCCCTACTGGACTTGTCTTAGAATTGGATAATTATTATTTTGTTCCTTCGTTAATAAAGAACCTTGTATCTATTTCATGCTTGAATGAAAAGGGTTACCATTTAACTTTTAGTAACAATTGTTGTTACATAACTTTAAATGGTGTTTTTTATGGGACCGGAACTTTATGCAATGGTATCTACACGTTAGATTTATCCGGTGACGTTTTCAATATCGAAGTTAGCAATAAACGTGCTCGAATAGATAATCAAATAGACTTCTATACGTGGTATTGTCGTCTTGGCCATGTAAGTAAGAAACGCATGACCAAATTACACCGATGTGGGATTCTAGAATCATTTGAACCCGGCTCATTTGATACATGCGAATCATGCTTAAAAGGCAAGATGGCCAAATTATCCTTTTCCGGAAAAGGTAAATTAGTGGGAGAATTGCTTGGTCTAATACATACTGATGTATGTGGACCAATGACAACTCTTGCACAAGGAGGCTATAGCAACTTCATTACCTTTATCGATGATCACTCACGATTCGGGTATGTGTTCTTAATGAAACACAAATCTGAAGCTTTTGAGAAATTCAAAGAGTTCAGAAGTGAAGTAGAGAAACAGCTTGGCAAAAGTATTAAGATACATTGATCCGATCGGGGTGGTGAATACTTAAGTCAAGTGTTTCAAGATTATCTTAGGGACAATGGGATATTGTCTCAATGGACTCCGCCATATACACCACAGCATAATGGTGTATCTGAGAGGCGTAACCGAACCTTGATGGACATGGTTAGATCTATGATGAAACATGCAACTCTTCCAAAATCCTTTTGGTGCTATGCGCTTAAGACAGTTGTTTACTCTAAACAGAGTCCCGACCAAGGTAGTCTCTACTACTCCATATGAGACGTGGAATAGTAAGAAACCTCATTTATCTCACCTAAAGATATGGGATTGTCCTGCTTATGTAAAGCGGACTATATCAGACAAATTGGATGCTATGTTTGATAAATGTCTATTTATTGGATACCCTAAGGAAACGAAGGGTTACCAATTCTATCATCCCTTGGAACAAAATGTGTTTGTTTCAAGGCATGCTGTATTTCTAGAAAAAGAATTTCTTTTACAAGAAAATAGTGGGAGTAGCATTGAACTTGAAGAAGTTCAAGAAACTCCAATAGACATTACAGAGACACCTAGTCTAGACCCACAACCGATAACTCATAATGATGAGCTATCAGTTGAATCTAAAACAACACCACTTGTTCATAGGTCTGATAGGACACGCAATATTCCAGAGAGATACGGACTTCTCATAAGTGAATCGAACGACGTGTTACTCATTAACAATGATGAACCTATCAATTATGAAGATGTTCTGAATAATTCAGAAAGGGATAAATGGCTTGAAGCCAAGAAGTCAGAAATGGATTCCATGTACAAAAATCAAGTATGGGACTTGGTTAACCCACCTGAAGGGATTATGCCCATAGGGTGCAAGTGAGTTTTCAAGAAGAAAACTGACATGGAAGGTAATGTTGTTACCTTTAAGGCTAGATTAGTGGCAAAAGGATATCGTCAGAAACAAGGAATTGATTATGACGAAACTGTTAGTGATATGAGAGAAGTGTCCTAAGGCAATCGCCTTATGATTGTAAACATTTATTTTAATAAATGATAATTCACTATTTGAGTATACATGTTTGTATTTGATTGGGATCTTAAACTCATCTACTGAATGTCTGCAATACAACTCACAGCATAAGAGAATTTGTGATGGGATCATAACTAGTGATTATCTCTAAATATGCAAATGTGAAGTATTGAAAATATCCCTAGTCGATGAATTGATAAATACGGACACTATCAATTCTGTTGAGACTAGCATAGGTTATTCTCTAATCAGCTGATTCTCACTGGCTGGTGACATTGGGATGTCCGGAGATAAACATGGATGCTAGTTAAGGGAACTAGTTCATTGGAGTGACTAGCTGTAAGACTTCATATGGTTATCTATATAGATATGTCAATGAAGTTCTTACTGCGGCTTAAGTGCGATGTTCCTTTAACTTGCGGTGTTCAAGTCATCTTGGTCATGGAGACTTATACTTTAACATCTTAAGCAAGCATCTCCAAGGAGGTGTGGACCTAGGATGATTGGGTATAAGCCGAAGTGCCCAAAGATGTTTGAACAGCCTACAAAGGATTCACCACTCCTTGCGAGGAGATGTATACCCAGGCCTATCGTTGGATTGTTACTCAAAACCTCTGGCCCGAGTATATCATGTTTAGAGTGCGAGTCTCTTAAATACATGAGAGTATTAGAAATCCAAAGCACGAGAAAGACACTACTTGGGCTAGGTGTGACGTAGTCAGCCTAGTGGGGACTGACACAAATAGACCATGTCCTGAACCAAGTGGGTATAAGATGGTGAAGGGAATGGGGCACGATTCATTAGAGCTGCTGAAGGGTTTCAGAATTACTTCTGAGGTCAACCGTTGATCTTTCGATTAATTGGGGGTCATGATGTACTACTAGGTGCCACTCATGATCGTTCTATAATTTGTTGATTATAGACAGCCAACATAAATCGAAAGCCTATTTAGTCACACGCACTACGAGTAATCCGAGGGATTTAAAACGAGTTGAAAATTGGATTTTCCGATCAAGAGAAATAAGTCGAATCTGAATTTATCAGAGGCGCAATGGAAGCTAAAAATGGCTAAGTCTTTTGAAGGCTCATTGGGCGAATTAAATGAGTTTAATTCGCGATCGGTTCAGCTTGGTTTGGCCGGCCAAAGAGGGTGCCAAACCCCTTGGGTTGGCCTGCCACAAGAAGGGGAAGAAACCAATTTAATTGGTTTAATTAATTAAATAAATCTAGTGCGATTTGTTTTATAAATTATGGATAAATAAATTTGTGTAAAGAAATTTATATAAATAAATTTATAGAAATTTATTCTTTTTATGGAAATTAAAATGATCCATGGAATGGTTTATTTTAACTTTATAAAATCAATTATGAATTGATTTTTCCATAATAAGAAAGTTTATAAATTTCTTATAAAATTTATTCCATAATAAAAGGAGAGATTAATTAGTTTTATTATAAAGTTAGTTATAATAAAACTTGGTTTAAACGGAATAATTCATAAGAGAATTTATAGGATAAATTTCTTATGATAACTAATTCCATTAATTCCGTTAAGAGGGAGACTTGGCAAGGGAGATGCTACTATATAAAGGAACCAAAGGCAAACCCTTAATCCTTGATCAATGAAGCAATCAAGAGAAGTAGCTTCTTCTCCCTCTCTCTCTCTTACTCTCTATTCTCCCTTTCTTCCCCTTAGGGCCGACGCCCTCATTGAGGATTAGGGCCGGCGCACCTTCATCCACCTAGGGCCGGCGCATCTCCTTCCCTAGGGTTGGTTGCCGTGAGTCAACAAGAAGAAGGAGAAGCCAACCAAGTAGAAGAAGAAGCGGATAACAACTCCTCTCTTCCCGGAATTTTGATTCCGTTACTTTGGTGGTTAGTTTCCTATCTTTTCTCTTGATCTTATAGTTGTGCCTTTAGAGAATCTAGTAGTTCTCGTCGGCACAAAACTCGTGACTTTGCGAAGTCATCCCGAAGAGAACTCGGCGTGGACGTGAATAGAGGCGGAGCTTCCAAGGGACGCTACGGTTGGATCTCGTCCCTTACTTTGAGTTACGCGAGGTACTTAGTAAATTAGTTTACTTTTTCCGCAAAGTTTTAATTTATGATTATGTCCACACACAATAAGGTTGCATGCTAGATACGTGGTTAAAATAATTTAAGAAATTATTTTACGCTAATTCTTCCGCGGCACGTAAAAATTTAAAATTTTACGAACCCGTATCCTTGTCGACATGCACCCGGTCCCAATAGAAACCTATTCGCCAGTAGCTATGCTTAAATCCATTCGGATGCTCCTGGCCATAGCAGCTCATTATGATTATGAGATATGGCAAGTGGATGTGAAAACAACTTTCTTTAATCGAAACCTGCTTGAGGATGTATACATGATACAACCTGAAGGTTTCACATCGGTTAATAAAACCAAAGTATGCAAGCTTCGACGATCCCTATATGGATTAAAACAAGCATCCCGGAGCTGGAACATCCGTTTTGATGAGACAATCAAAGAGTTTGATTTCTCACAAAATCCTGACGAACCTTGTGTGTATAAGAAGGTTAGTGGGAGTGCAGTCGTATTCCTAGTGTTATATGTCGATGACATATTACTTATAGGAAACGATATATCAGTCTTACAGTCAGTTAAAATTTGGTTGTCCAAAACCTTCTCCATGAAAGACCTGGGAGAAGCAACCTATATCATTGGGATTAGAATCTATAGAGATAGATCAAAACAGTTGCTTGGTCTTTCGCAGTCTACATATATAGACCGAGTGCTAGAAAGGTTTAGCATGTCGGAATCCAAGAAAGGTTACCTTCTCATCAGGCATGGGATCAACCTTTCGAAGTCTATGTGTCCGCGCACAGAAGACGAGAGGATTTGCATGAATAAGATTCCTTATGCATCCGCGATAGGATCTATCATGTATGCTATGTTATGTACTAGGCCCGATGTATCGTATGCTCTGAGCGTCACAAGCAGATACCAGTATGATCCAAGAATGGATCATTGGGCGGCTGTCAAGACAATCCTCAAGTACTTGAGAAGAACTAAGGATGTGTTCCTAATATATGGAGAAGGTGATATGATAATACATGGGTATACAGATGCCAGTTTTTAGACAGATAAGGATGACTCCAAATCTCAGTCCGGATACGTATTTATTTTGAATGGAGGCCCAATAAGTTGGAAGTGTTCCAAGCAAGATACCGTAGCGAATTCTACCACGAAAGCGGAATATATTGTAGCTTCGGAAGCAGCAAAGGAAGTAGTTTGGATCAAGAAGTTTGTTTCAGAACTTGGTGAGGTTCCAACCATTGATGAAGCAATACCGGTTTATTGCGACAACAATGGAGCTATTGCACATGCGAAGGAACCAAGGTCTCATCAACAATCCAAACATGTGCTTCGCCGCTATCATCTGATCAGAGAGATTATAAGTATGAATGATATACAAATTGAGAAAATTCCCATTGAAAGGAATTTAGCGGATCATTTAACTAATTCCATGCCTCAAAGCAAGTTTGAGGGTCATGTTAGAGCCTGTGGTATTGGATACCGTAGCGATTGGCATTAGGCTAAGTGGGAGTTTGTTAGTGATATGTCCTAAGGCAATCGCCTTATGATTGTAATCATTTAATTTAATAAATCAATATTCACTATTTGAGTATACATGTTTATGTATTTGATTGAGATCTTAAACTCATTTACTGAATGTCCGCAATACAATTCACAGCATGAGAGAATTTGTGATGAATTCACAACTAGTGATTATCTCTACATGTGCAATTGTGAAGTATTGAAATTGTCCCTAGTCGATGAATTGATAAAAACGGACACTATCAATTCTGTTGAAATTAGCATGGGTTATTCTCTAATCAGCTGATTTTCACTGGCTGGTGACATTGGGATGTCCGGAGATAAACATCAATGCTAGTTAAGGGAACTAGTTCATTGGAGTGACTGGTTGTAAAACTTCATATGGTAGTCTACATATAGACATGTCAGTGAAGTTCTTACTGCAGCTTAAGTGCGATGTTCCTTTGACTTGCGGTGTTTAAGTCATCTTGGTCATGGAGACTTATACTTTGACATCTTAAGCAAGCATCTCCAAGAAGGTGTGGACCCAGGATGATTGGGTATAAGTCGAAGTGCCCGAAGATGTTTGAACAGCCTACAAAGGATTCACCACTCCTTGCGAGGAGATGTATACACAAGGCCTATCGTCGGATTGTTACTCGAAGCCTCTGGCCAGAGCATGACATGTTTAGAGTATGAATCTCTTAGATACATGAGAGTAATTAGAATCCGTAGGACGAGAAAACGTTACTTGGGCAAGGTGTGACGTAGTCAGCCTAGTGGGGACTGACACACATAGACCATGTCCTGAACCAAGTGAGTATAAGATGGTGAAGGGAATGGGGCACGATTCATTTTAGCTGCTGAAGGGCTTCAGAATTGTTTCTGAGGTCAACCATTGATCTTTCGATTAATTGGGGATCATGATGTACTACTAGGTGCCACTCATGATCGTTCTATAATTGTTTAATTATAGACGGCCAACATAAATCGAAAGCCTATTTAGTCACACGCACTACGAGTAATCCGAGGGATTTAAAATGAGTTGAAAATTAGATTTTCCAATCAAGAGAGATTAGGTTTGGTTGAGCCAAACGATAAGTCGAATCTGAATTTTTCAGAGACGCATCGGAAGCGAAAAATGGCTAAGTCTTTTGAAGAGTTAATAGATGAATTAAATGAGTTTAATTCATTGGGGCGTGGCCTGGATAGACCTGCCAAAGAGTGTCCCCACCCTCTTTGCTTGGCCAGCCACAACAAAGGGAGGGAACCAAATTGTTTGGTTCAATTTATAAAATAAATCAAGTGTGTTTTGTTTTATAAAATTATGGATGATATAAATTTTATATATATAAACCAAGGTTTGGTTTGTTTTTCATAGAAATTAAAATGAATCATTGATTGGTTTATTTTATTTTATAAAATTAATCATGGATTGATTTACCATGATAAAGAAATTTATATAAAATTTATTTTTCATGGAAACTAAAAGGAACCATGGATTGGTTTATTTTATTTTATAAAATCAATCATGGATTGATTTACCATGATAAAGAAATTTATATAAAGAAATTTATATAAAAATTTTTTTTCATGGAAATTAAAATGAACCATGGATTGGTTTATTTTATTTTATAAAATCAATCATGGATTGATTTACCATGATAAAGAAATTTATAGAAATTTATATAAAGAAATTTATATGATAAATTTCTTATCAAAATTTATTCCATAAGAAAAAAGAGACTTGGTTGATTTTTATCATGAATTAAAATATGATTTTAACCATGATATAAAATCAAGACTTGGTGTAACGCCCGACCTTATATCTACCCTTAAGGTGGGGTTACGGGTCCATACATTCATATCATTCATCATGCTAAGCATGTATAACCAGTAGAAAACAATTATACTACAAGAAGTGTAGTAAGCAGGCATTATTAAAGACTAATTTACCAAGCAAGGTTTTTACATACCATCCATGCAATTACAACATAATAGAGAGAGATCATTTAACTTCATAATTTACTGATCTAAACATGGTTTGAACAAGATAGAACATAGGAATATAACAAGAGTTATCTAGTCTTAGACACATGCAAGAGAAGCATTCATAAGCAACAGGAAATAGTAAATATCTAGCATTTTACTTAGCATGCATACTACAAGAATTAGACATTAATGATAGTGTTATCTAACATGACATAGGTTCCATATCGCTAACTTAATCAATCAGTAGAGTAGTCATAATCATCACACATTCAGAGTATAGTAATACAATTGCAATCTTTTATTGGAAGCAGTTTAGATTCTAGACAAAAATAAGGTAGATAAGAATCTTTCGTCCTTTCCCGAGCCATCACCACACACATCCTCTAGCTTTCCCTCTGCAAGTATTTCTTACCACTATCTGCAGCATAAGAAAAACAACATGAACTAGTAAGCGAAACATGCTTAGTAAGAATCCGGGCCTACTCGCAAAACCATATCGATACATCATATCATGCTACTCGCAAAACCATATCGATACATCATATCATGCTACTCAGTAATCAAGGTAGAACAAGATTATAAGCATCATAAGCATCTCATCAAAGCATCATAAACATCACATCAAATATCTCTAAGTACTTTACAGAACATGATTATCACATAATGAGAAAATGTTTTTCAAAGGTTCCATAAAGGTAAGTACTTAAAAATATCATATCATCATCTAGGGCCCAGTTGTAGTACCACATCAAGCGCGTTCCCTAATAGATTGGGGTAGCGAGCCACCAATCTAATTAGAGCAGGACCCTTCCGTCCTACCAATGCCATGACCTTCAGTTAACATGCACATTGGATTTGTTTAACGACCCCCTTCCGAGTCGGGTACACAACTTTCAAAGTAAAGTAATTTATCATGCAATTACTCATATATGTATATGCCTAAAGCTACTCCTACTCACATCTTAAAGGGACACACCACTCATCAAGGGTGCTCTTGATCCCCTAGGGACACACCACACATTTGGGTGCTCTTGATCCCAGTTTCAATAGAGTATCCCTTTTTAAGCATATTATCAAACACATCATGTTCATGTCATAAGAGTGCCCCATGGGCTATAAGGCATGCTTTTATACCTAACAAGATAAGTCACATAATTTATACACACATCATATAAGTGGTAGCATGCTTCATGATTTCACTAAGTGCTTCCCAACCCTAGGACTAGGGTTGGCCGAAAGTTACAAGTAAGGGAATTTCTCTTTTTTTTCATCCAATTAAAGCATACATTCATCACATATATATCTCTATCATACATTCTATTAACATGGCATACATTAGAGGTAAATGACCTTCCCTAAGCTAGGGTTCCATGTTGGGGCCGAAAATGGCAAGTGAGGGGTTTGGTTTTCCAATCAAGCATTCATTAAAGCATTTCTACAACCACTTCAAGTACACTACATGCTAACAATTGAACATGGTTTAAGCCTCAAAGTGGGGTTAGCATCCACTAACCCTAATTTACAAGGGGTGGCCGAATGATGTAAAATTGCTAGGCTAGGTTTTTGACATCCAACCTTCACACAAACATTCACACAAACATTTTATCTACACTACTAATCATGGGAACATAATAGGATAGCAAGCAACCCAAAAACCCTAGCCTTCCTCCTCTTGGCCGAAACTTTGTAGGGTACCAAACCCTAATTTTTGTCCTTCCAAAAATTTGGAAACATCACATATGAGTATACCCTAAGTCTTAAGGGTTATTTTCATGTATTGAAAAGTTGCCAAACACATCCCTTAGGAAGTGGCCGAAACCCATACAAGGACAAACCCTAGGTTTTGTTCTTGACACCATGAAGAAAAATCCATCTACATGTATACCCTAAGTCTCAAGGTCTTCCCATGCATCAAGGAAGGAACCAAAGCCTCCCTTGGAGGTGTTGGCCGAAACATACAAGAAGGAAAACACCCATTTCAAAATCAATCAAAGCATGGCAATCACACAATAACGATTACACTGCAGGCGAGAGGACACTTACATCCTAGCGCTGGAATTTCACCTTCTCTTTAAACCGTAGGGTACCCTACACTTGAAGGGTACGTGACAATCCTTTTCTTCCAAATTTCCTCTAGGGTTCCTTGGACTTGGTAGAGGACAATGGCACTTGGACTTTCCTTCTTGCAATTGCCCTAGGGTTAGAACCTAGGGTTGGAATTTCAAAAATGGAAAAGAGAAGAGGAAGAAGAAGATTTCGGTGGGGAGAAGTGAGAAAGAAGAAGAGGAAGTTACTCTAACTTCTCATTCCCCTATTTATACTTTTCTCATGAAAAGACATGTCTCTTCACTTCCCTAGCTTTTAACAAGCATGTTCCTTATTCCTTCTACATGAAATATTGCTTGGTTCATTGGTTATGACATGATGAGTGCAACTAGGAGGTTCAAGGTTCAATCCTTGCTTCCTCCTTTCTACTTCTTTTTATCACAATTTGCACTAATCCATATCAAATCCCATTAAACCAAGCCCATCATGAAATTTCATAATATTAGTAATATTTCATGAATTCATAATATTTCATAAATATTATTTCATAATATTTTTAATATTCCATATTCATGAATATGATATTTCATGCATTCATGACATTTCATAGCATGTGATTGCATGAAATTTTATATCATTTCATTATAACCATTTTCATACATTGTCATGATTTTACATTGAAAAATTTGGGGTGTTACACTTGGCATGATGGAATAAGTCATAGAAAATTTATATGATAAATTTCTTATGAAAATTTATATCATAAGAAAAAAGAGACTTGGCGGTTGAGAGGCCACTATATAAAGGACCCAAGGCAAGACTTGGAAGTCATTCGAAATAATCAAAGTATTCTTACTTGGGCTCTCTCCCTCTCCTCCCTTCTTTCTCTTGGCCGGCCTCTCCCTTCTTCTCCCTTCTTCTTGCCGTGAGCACAAGGGGAAGCACCGAGTCGACGAAGTTCTTCCGTTGGGACGATCTTCCTCTCCGGCCATCATCACCTTGGGATTGGGCGCAAGTCATCTTCCTCCTCGCCGGAATTGTGATTCCGGCCAACCTTGGTGGTGAGTTTTTCCGATGTGATTACTTCTCTCTTGGTTTCTCTTGTCGCGTTCTCGGAGAATCTAGTAGATCTCGAGAACACAAAACTCGTGACTTTGCGAAGTCATCCCGAAGATACTCGGCGTGGACGCGAATAGAGGCGGAGCTTTCGAGGGACGCTTACGGTTGGATCTCGTCCCTTTCTTCGAGTTACGCGAGGTTTACGTTTCTGTAAAATTTTAAATATATGATCATGTCTACACAAGATAAGGTTGCATGCTTAGATGTGTGGTTAAATAATTTGAGAAATTATTTATGCTAAACCTTCTGCTGCACGTAATTAATTTTAAAATTACGAACCCGCATCCATGTCAACATGCACCCGGTCCCAACAAAAACAGCATCCACTATCTAATTCACCTATATCAACATGATATGCAAGGTTCGTAAGTAATGCACCATAACCTAAGTCTTAAAGGTATAGGTATCACATGTCAGTTGTGGCACAAACAACATCAGCAAAACAAATATAAGAGTTATGCCATAATTTATTACTCTATCGCTAAACAAGCATATCAAGTATATATATATATATCTGTGACAATTCTAAAAGAAGAATTTTCAGGGCTACAATTGTCAGCCATCTCCACCAACTTTTGAACCAAGTTTTCAGCAGTTAAATCAGTCATTTCATCCATTTGAGCAGCCCCAACAGTTTCCATTTCAGAATGCACAGCCTCCTCCTGGACTTCAGCAGCCCTATTTTCCATTTCAAGACCAACAGCGGTTCCACACTAACCAAGGAGGTTTTGAGAATCATGATTGGGATGAGGCTCAACAACAAAGGATAATAGAGATGTGTCAACAAATGTTACAACCACAACAAGCTTGGCAACAACAAAGACAACAAGTTCTACAACAACAACAAGACATCGAAGGAAGCCTTGCAAAATTGCAAGATCGATTGAATCAAATAAAAGCACAAAGATTAGAACAATTATCTTCTCAAGTTGCTTGTAATTCTGAGGGCTGCGGAGTTTAGTTAATATCAGTTCAAGGTGACCCTAGTGCATGACCAAGTCCTTCTTCAAGTAATCTTGCAAATTTGATAGAAGAAGAAGAAGAAGTAATCATCAAATATTGGGCACCTACAGCATGCATTCCTCCGGAGATTCCTACTCAAAATTCATTTCCAAATTTTTCAGCTCAAGAAGAAATTGAAGCTCCACAGGACCATTCTAGACTTTTATTTTGTGACGATAGTATTATTGATGGTCCTAATTATTCTAATGATGTTGTTGCAGATATTGCAGAAGAAGAATGCATAGGAGATGATTCCATAGGTGTAGGGGATTTCACTAAGCCTCAGGGACCACCACAGTTGACTAGTACATTAGAAGATTCAAAGGATAAACCAGAAAGTGTAGGGACTTGCATGGTGGAAGCAAGCACCCAAGGATCACCTACTTCAGTTGAGTGTCCACCAGAGTCTGAGGCTGAAGAGGAGCATGTACTTGACCAGGAGGAAGCCATGGATACATCTACCCTTGTAGAACCTCTAGGTATTCTCCAACACGCTCAGGTAAGTATTTCTCCCCTTTCTTCAGAAAAATGCAGTGAGGTACCTAGTGCTGACTTTATTGATTCTGATGAATTTATTGATATACCTTATGTAGAGATTGTTTGTGAAAATCCAATAGAGGTACCAAATATTGATTTCCTCAGTCATCATGCATTACTTGATACATCTCTTGTAAATATGGATTGTGAAATAATTTTAGAGGCACCTATAATTGATGTTGTTTGTTATGATGAATATCTTGATACATCTTTTGTAGATATGGATAGTGAAAATTTTTTAGAAGTGCCTGAAATGGATGTTATTTATTTTGATGAATCTCTTGCTATATCTTATGCTGAGGTTGAATGTGAAAAACTTATGGAGGTATCTGAGATTGATTTCATTGGCTGTGATACATTGCTTGATACACCCTGGATGGAAAATAATTGTGAAATTTCTATTGATGAGCCAGAAATTGATTTCTTTATTTGTGATGAGTCTCTGGATGCAAATTTTGTAGGAAATAATTTTGAAAATTTCATTGAGGTACCAGAATTTGATTTAATTGGATATGATGCAGTTTTGGATTCATTTCATGCAGAGACTGAATTTATATCATTTCTTTCTAACCCTGAACACTTGAGAGAGGTATTACATTGTTTTGCAGGGTCCAGAAGACTTCAGGAGTGGGTACTCCAACTGAACAGACTTCAACCTCCTGGAAGGACTTCTGAAAGGCATCAAGAAGGAGGAGAAGATCTTACTTTAATTCGAAGCACTCCATTCCTTCAATGGATTTTGAACCTGAATCGCCTTAGGCCACCAGAGCAATTTTTTGTGAAGTTCAAGTGTGGGGGAGTCCTAGTTCTCCCAGCCACCCATACTCCTCCACTACCACGGTGGAGGCTACTTCTGGATAGACTCCGCCCACCAGAATAAAGGGGAGTTTGATTCTTCTTGTATTTTCTTTTATTGCATATTTTATTTTTATGCTTTTTAGAAGTAGAATTTTCTTTTAAATTGAGTCCTTGTCAATAAAAGCATGTTAGTTCTCTTGGAAGTTTGTTTCTTACGTGAGTAGAAATAAATGTATCCCTCTAGGTTATTCCATAGCATTTTAGAGTCTTTTGGAAAATAAATTAAATGTGGTTGTTAAAACTTAGGGTTTGAGCTAATGGATGATTTCTTGGATGCTTGAGTACTACTTGGTTTTAAATTCTTAATTGAGGACTTGGGATGAATTATTTTTGCCTAGTGAGAATTAGCCTTATATTTGTGACACACATATGTTATTGCACTCTAGAACTTGCTTAGGTTCTTTCTAAGCTATATTTCAATGATTGGATCACATCTATGCCATATTTCGTTTAGTTTACCTTTCCACATCAATTTTGGCAAAAATCATGTCTATTCTATTTGTCTTTCCTTATTCCTAATCTTAACCCCAAATTTTCTATGGATTTGTTTGCTTGGGATGTTTTCTTGATGCTACTTTGCCCGAGACGGACAAAGATTTAAGTGTGGGGGAGTGACTAGTGTTTTGGAAAGATTGGTATCAAAGAGGCACTTCATTTCGAAAAAAAAAATTGATAGGCCCAATCTATGTGTCACGAATGTGGGTCTCAAATTTAAATGTGAATGAATAACTGGAAACTCTTTTACAATCAAAATCTAAAAATGTAGCAAAGGGGCCACAGGTCGTATTTTTCTCGGGGTCTAGTTGTCGTGTTTGATTCGAACTTGTATTTATGTGTCGTTTGTGTTTTTGGGTTTCAAACAAGTAATTGGATTTTGGTTTGTAATTGAAAATGAAATCGCAATGGAAAATCAAAGAACCTTAAATTAATTCACTAAACAAGAATTTGGCACTTAAGAACTCAACCTAATGGAAACCTACTCAAGCACTTACAAAATTTTCTTGGAAACTAATTTCTGAATTCTACAAAACAAAAGAAATGCTGAGAAATGAGGTAAAAGCAGTGATGGGATTTTTCGAAAATAAACAAACCTAACACAATTACTAACATGCGAAATTAAGAAAATCCACAAACAACTTAACTCAATTAGCTACAATATTTTTGGAAACCAACCACTGCCAATAAAAATTTAGAAGTGAGTGAATTCTAACTTATGAATTTCAAACACAATCTTAAGCTACAAAACAGGCTGAATTGCGGATGCAACTAGGTTCTTATCTATTGGCACGCAAGAGATAGCTCTTTGTGCCAAAAACTAACACAAAACTCGAAAATGATATCTTTTCAACTAAGAATTCTAAACTAATTGATTCAATTGAGAAACAGGGCTATGAGGAAAGAACTAAGCAAATCTAAAGGAAGAAATTTGAGAGCCGAAAACAGCAATTCAAGAAAACCAAATTCAGAAACTTAATTAGCAGGAATTTAAGATGCAGAATTAAGGATTAGCTATAGAATTTTTTCCGCAATGGATCAAAGGCTAAACTAGCTAATGCAAAAACGAATTCGAGTAACTAATCTAGATGCAATGAATACTGAAACTAGCAATCACTTGACAGGAACTAAGGAAATCGGGCTGAAATTTTTGATAAACAGCAAACTAACTTGGCACGCAACAATACAATTTGGCACGCTAGAAATGAAACTACAACTAATTGAAATTGAATCTAGTTGTCATCTAAACAAGCTCTTAAACTACTTAGCTCTAAGAATTAAAACCTAATTAAACGAAACAATTCAGAAAACAAACTACAGCTGATGAAACTGAAATTCTAGAACAGGACAGATTACAGCATAAGTTAAACTACAACAGAAACTAGATTGTAAACCAATTAAACTACTCCTCGACCCCTTCCAGAGCTCATGTACTCCTTGGTTGTCAAGCAAGGGAGAGCGTCGGACCCGCAAGCTCAGCAAATCATGGAGAAAACTTCATCTGCGATTGAATACAGCTCAGATTGCCCATTTCTGAATTTTCCATACGAATTCTTCATTGCAGCTGTGTCTGCGTGCGTGGGTGAGTGGATGATGATCCAAGCTACTCAGGGAACTCCTCTGGATAGCTCAGGTGGAAGGTATTAGAGCACAGCCGATCCGAAGGCAACAATTGGACAGAGCTATAGAAACCTCTCACAAACTCTGTTCTTGGGCAATTCCGATCCGGAAACAAGACTGATGGTCTCCCCAAATGATCTAGCACATGAATTCAGCAAGAAAATCGAGTGGTCGCGCCTTGGATTGAAGGAAGAAACTAGGAACGAAGGAAGGACACGAAGAACTGGTCTTTGCGGCGAAGACGCGACGAAGAGGAAGCTGCGGCAATTTTTCCTTAAGTAATCAGAAATGGACGGCTGTGATTGATTTGAGAAAATCCAATGGCTGATCTTGCTCTGATTGGAGCCAAACTTTGATGATGATGATCTGAGGTCAGGATCTGCCTTATGGTAGCTCGGATCCTCCAGATTTGCAACGGATGGTCCAGATCAAGCTAATCTTTGAATGGATGATCTAGAGCCCTCCAAGATTGATCCAACGGTTGATTGAGCTCTGATTGGAATGAAACCTTCAGATATTGATCAGGGTACTTGATCAACCCTAGCCCTAGCTCGGATTGCTTCGGATCGTCCCGGATGGCTCAGATCTAGCCGGTCTTGAATCGGACGACCCAGATTAAATCATAATCTTGATAATTCGATCCGGGTCACTTCTGACTCAAGTTTGACCCAATATGCCCTAGGTCCTTGAACCTTTGATGCCTACAAAAATAGATCAAGAATTTAGTGGCCAAATAATCTAATTTAATGCAAATTTGCAATTTAGTCCAAAATAAGAGTAAGTTCTAAAACCTAGGGTAATTTCACAATTAAGCAATAAAAACATAGGTCAAACATGTATTTTAGCAGCTCAAATAATCAATAAAATAGTATGTATCAACTCCCCCACACTTGAGCTTGAGCGTCTCGCGAAAACAGTAAATATGTATCCCTTAGGCTTACTTAAGCATAATTAGAAATAAATGAAAAGAAATTACCTAAGGTTGTCAATTCTCCAAAATCTAAGCTCTATGGATTAGTATCTTGTCCTTAAATCAACAACTTAGCCTTTTCATCCATCATGAGTCATTGAGATGAATCTAACTCATAGCCTTTCAAGGAAAATTTTGGTGGCTCTCTCCTTAAGTTCTAACTTGATGATGGAGGTGGAGCTCACTCAAACACATATGATTCTTGCACTACCATAGGTTTGCTTATTATCTACTCTCCACCATTAATCATGATTAGGATCAACAACTATAAAAACAAATCAAAGACATAGAAATAATAAGAAATGGAATAAGAGCCAAGAAAAATGGAAAATTTGATAAAGTGGAAGACTTGAGTGCTTGAGGATGTTTCCAATGTGCTTTGCCCCTCTTGACAGTCCTCTAGTGAAATCAAAAGTGTGATGGAGAAAACTATGGCATTTCCCTTTAAGAAATTGATAAGAATCCTCACTAGTCCTTTTGTGCCAAATTTTGCCATTTGCGTGCCAATTTCTTCCTTTCCTTTTCTCTTTCTCTTGGTCAGCTACTGAATTCATTTTCTACTTTCTTTTCCTCTAGTGGAGCCAAAAAGATAGTGGAACAAAGATGTAATTCGGATGAGAGCATTCCACTAATCATGAAGCCAAAACTCCTTTGTGTGCCCCTTGTTTCTTTCTCTTTTCTTTCTTTTTTTTCTGATTTTTTTTTCGATCTATTTTTTTCTTTCTTTTTCTTTTTCTTTTTCTTCTCTCAATCTTCAATTTGAGCACTTCAGAATCAAGAAACAAGAGTTCCATATTTTTCAGATATCGAAACAGATTCTTCCACTTGATAGCTTGATAACTTTGCTTCCTCACTGTTTTTAGTCAGCTTCTTCTCATCTGTTTCATGAATTCGGCCATGCATCATCTGTTTTTACCCTGCTGCTCTCCCGAATACCTGATCACATGGTGAAGGATTATTTCTTAATTCTGGACAGCACCTGGACATTGGTTTCAGATTAGTACAGCTGCAAGCAAATTCAGATTAGTTGCAATCCAACAATTTTTATTTGTTCAGCTACAATTCTGACATTCTGATTTTGCACAGCTGCATTTCAGGCTCCCAACAAATTATGTTCTGATTTCTACAGCAATGATCAGCCACAATCAACTTCTAGAAGGGTGGCTAAACAACTTCATGGCTACTTTCTTCTTTTGGCACAGATTTTCTTTTGGGAATGGCACAGATTTTTCTTTCTTCCTCTGTTTTTGGCTCAGATTCTTTACATTTTCTCAGATCTATCCATCTCCAATTCAGTATTTATCAAGAGGTTTTGGCTTTCTTAAGCAAAGAAAAAACTGCAAGCAAAGAAAAAAAACTACAAGTCCAAAACATTTCTGCCCAACAAAAATTCTGCTCACATCTTTACTTACATCCATTGCATGCCACTTGGATTTCAATGTATGATAAGGAATCTAGATGCTCCAATCATTTCCATCCTCAACCATTTCTTCTTGCTCATTTTTGGCACCAACTCACTCACTTGGCACATGATTTTTTTTTTTTCGAAATGAAGTGCCTCTTTGATACCAATCTTTCCAAAACACTAATCACTCCCCCACACTTAAATCTTTGTCCGTCTCGGGCAAAGTAGCATCAAGAAAACATCCCAAGCAAACAAATCCATAGAAAAATTGGGGTTAAGATTAGGAATAAGGAAAGACAAATAGAATAGACATGATTTTTGCCAAAATTGATGTGGAAAGGTAAACTAAATGAAATATGGCATAGATGTGATCCAATCATTGAAATATGGCTTAGAAAGAACCTAAGCAAGTTCTAGAGTGCAATAACATATGTGTGTCACAAATATAAGGCTAATTCTCACTAGGCAAAAATAATTCATCCCAAGTCCTCAATTAAGAATTTAAAACCAAGTAGTACTCAAGCATCCAAGAATTCATCCATTAGCTCAAACCATAAGTTTTAACAACCAAATTTAATTTATTTTCCAAAAGACTCTAAAATGCTATGGAATAACCTAGAGGGATACATTTATTTCTACTCACTAAGAAACAAACTTCCAAGAGAACTAACATGCTTTTATTGACAAGGACTCAATTTAAAAGAAAATTCTACTTCTAAAAAGCATAAAAATGAAATATGCAATAAAAGAAAATACAAGAAGAATCAAACTCCCCTTTATTCTGGTGGGCGGAGTCTATCCAGAAGTAGCCTCCACCGTGGTAGTGGAGGAGTATGGGTGGCTGGGAGAACTAGGACTCCCCCACACTTAAACTTCACAAAAAATTGCTCTGGTGGCCTAAGGCGATTCAGGTTCAAAATCCATTGAAGGAATGGAGTGCTTTGAATTAAAGTAAGATCTTCTCCTCCTTCTTGATGCCTTTCAGAAGTCCTTCCAGGAGGTTAAAGTCTGTTCAGTTGGAGTACCCCACTCCTGAAGTCTTCTGGACCCTGCAAAACAATGTAATACCTCTCTCAAGTGTTCAGGGTCAGAAAAAAATGATATAAATTCAGTATCTGCATGAAATGAATCCAAAAGTGCATCATATCCAATTAAATCAAATTCTGGTACCTCAATGAAATTTTCAAAATTATTTCCTACAAAATTTGCATCCAGAGACTTATCACAAATAAAGAAATCAATTTCTGGCTCATCAATAGAAATTTCACAATTATTTTCCATCCAGGGTGTATCAAGCAATGTATCACAGCCAATGAAATCAATCTCAGATACCTCCATAAGTTTTTCACATTCAACCTCAGCATAAGATATAGCAAGAGATTCATCAAAATAAATAACATCCATTTCAGGCACTTCTAAAAAATTTTCACTATCCATATCCACAAAAGATGTATCAAGATATTCATCATAACAAACAACATCAATTATAGGTGCCTCTAAAATTATTTCACAATCCATATTTACAAGAGATGTATCAAGTAATGCATGATGACTGAGGAAATCAATATTTGGTACCTCTATTGGATTTTCACAAACAATCTCTACACAAGGTATATCAATAAATTCATCAGAATCAATAAAGTCAGCACTAGGTACCTCACTATATTTTTCTGAAGAAAGGGGAGAAATACTTACCTGAGCGTGCTGGAGAATACCTGGAGGTTCTACAAGGGTAGATGTATCCATGGCTTCCTCCTGGTCAAGTACATGCTCCTCTTCAGCCTCAGACTCTGGTGGACACTCAACTGAAGTAGGTGATCCTTGGGTGCTTGCTTCCACCATGCAAGTCCCTACACTTTCTGGTTTATCCTTTGAATCTTCTAATGTACCAGTCAACTGTGGTGGTCCCTGGGGCTTAGTGCAATCCCCTACACCTATGGAATCATCTCCTATGCATTCTTCTTCTGCAATATCTGCAACAACATCATTAGAAAAATTAGGACCATCAATAATACTATCGTCACAAAATAAAAGTCTAGAATGGTCCTGTGGAGCTTCAATTTCTTCTTGAGCTGAAAAATTTGGAAATGAATTTTGAGTAGGAATCTCCGGAGGAATGCATGCTGTAGGTGCCCAATATTTGATGATTACTTCTTCTTCTTCTATCAAATTTGCAAGATTACTTGAAGAAGGACTTGGCCATGCACTAGGGTCACCTTGAACTGATATTAACTCAACTCCGCAGCCCTCAGAATTACAAGCAACTTGAGAAGATAATTGTTCTAATCTTTGGGCTTTTATTTGATTCAATCGATCTTGCAATTTTGCAAGGCTTCCTTCGATGTCTTATTGTTGTTGTAGAACTTGTTGTCTTTGTTGTTGCCAAGCTTGTTGTTGTTGTAACATTTGTTGACACATCTCTATTATCCTTTGTTGTTGAGCCTCATCCCAATCATGATTCTCAAAACCTCCTTGGTTAGTGTAGAACCCCTGTTGGTCTTGAAATGGAAAATAGGGCTGCTGAAGTCCAGGAGGAGATTGTGCATTCTGAAATGGAAACTGTTGGGGCTGCTCAAATGGATGAAATGACTGATTTAACTGCTGAAAACTTGGCTCAAAAGTTGGTGGAGATGGCTGAAAATTGTAGCCCTGAAAATTTTGGATCTGAGGTTGAAATTGTGGTGGTGAACACTGAAATTGAGTGGGCTGAAAATTCTGGTTGCAAGGGTGAAATTGCTGTGGAAATTGAAATGGTTGTTGGAAATTCAAATTATCTTGGTACCCTTGCTGAATTCCTTGAAAAGGTGCTTGATCTTGTCGATAAGGTAGCTGAAAATTGGGTTGAAATTGCTGAATTTGGGGCTGAAAATCTTGGAATTGTGGCTGCCCATTCTGAAAATTCTGAAAATTTGGTAGACTTGGCTGAAAATCTGGCTGAAATTGTTGGAATTGCTGTGGTTGCTCGAATTGTTGTAATGGTGGCTGAAAAGACTGATTTGGTTGCTGAAAATTAGAATAGGGCTGTTGGAATTCTTGCTGTGGTTGATTGAAAGGTTGGTTCTGCTGAAATTGTGGACACGGCTGCTGATAAGTGGATGAAAACATTTTTAACCTGCACCCCTGTCACAAAACAAACAAGAAAAATGGCAGTAACCGTATACAAAAGATAAAGCAAAATAAAATAGAACCCAATGATGTAACACCCCAAATTTGTCAATGTAAAATCATGACAATGTATGAAAATGGTTATAATGAAATGATATAAATTTCATGCAATCACATGCTATGAAATGTCACGAATGCATGAAATATTATATTCATGAAATATTAGCATGAAATATTATATTCATGAAATATTATTATCATGAAATATTATCATGAAATAGTATATGTATGAAGTATTATTATCATGAAATATTATCATGAATTCATGAAATTAATATTATGAAATTTCATGATGGGCTTGGCTTAATGGGCTTTGATATGGGTTAGTGCAAATTGTGATAAAAAGAAGAGCTGGAAAGGAGGAAGCAAGGATTGAACCTTGAACCTCCTAGTTGCACTCACCATGTCATAACCAATGAACCAAGCAATATTTCATGTAGAAGGAGTAAGGAACATGCTTGTTAAGTGGGTAAGAGTGAAGAGACATGTCTTTTCATGAGAGAAGTATAAATAAGGGAAGTTGGAAATAACTTCCTTTTCTTCTCTTCTTCTTCTTCCTTCCCCACCGAAACCACCATCATCCCCTTCTCTTCTTCCATTTTCGAAAACTTCATCCAAGGGTTCTAACCCTAGGGTAATTGCAAGAGGGAGAGCCCAAGTGTCTTTGCCTTCTACCAAGACCAAGGAGTCCTAGAGAAAAATTGGAAGAAAAAGGTTTTCACATACCCTTCAAGTGTAGGGTACCCTACGGTTTAAAGAAGGTTAAATTCCAGCGCTAGGATGTAAGTATCCTCTCGCCTGCGACATAATTGTTATTGAATGTGTGCTTGTTTCATTCTTTTGAAAAATCACAAGGACCTTCCTTTATGAAACTTTCGGCCACCTCCTTTTAATAGGCTTTGGTTGCTTCTTGATGCATGAGGATATCCCTAGGAACTTAGGGTATGAATTTATGTTATTTTTCCATCATGATGTGATAACAAAAGTTAGGGTTTTTGTGCCCTACAAGGTTTCGGCCAAGCTTGGATTCCTTGGGATTGTGAAGTGAATTACTTCTTGATACATGTCATGAATGCTAAACAAATGTGGTATACATGTGTGTTGTTTTCCAAATTTTTGAGAAGACAAAATTAGGGTTTGGCACCCTATATAACTTTCGGCCAAGAGGAGGAGGGCTAGGGTTTTTGAGTTGCTTGCTAACCTATTATGTTCTTATGAATAGTAGTGGAGATAACATGTTTGTGTGAATGTTTGTATGAAGGTTGGATGTCAAAAAAAAAAAAAAACCTAGCCCTAGCCATTTTACACCATTCGGCTAACCCTAGGGGAATTAGGGTAAAAGTTGTATGATTTTTCTTTTGATATATCCATGCTTAATAAGTATAGGTGAGGTGTTTGTAAGAATGCTTGAATGAATTATTTGATTGGAAAACCAAACTCCTTTACCTGTGACTTTCGGCCAACCCTAGTGCTAGGGTTGGGTGGTCCTTAATGAAACCATGAAGCATGCTACACTTATATGTTGTGTGTATAAATTATGTGACCTATCTTGTTAGGTATAAAAGCATGCCTTATAGCCCATGGGGCACTCTTATGACATGAGTATGATGTGGTTGAGATGTGGTTGATAATATGCTTAACAAAAAAAAAAGGATACTCTATTGAAACTGGGATCAAGAGCACCCGAATGTGTGGTGTGTCCCTAGGGGATCAAGAGCACCCGAATGTGTGGTGTGTCCCTTTGAGAAGTGATTAAGAGTACCTTTAGGCATATACATATATGAGTAATTGAATGATAAATTACTTTACTTTGAAAGTTGTGTACCCGACTCGGAAGGGGGTCGTTAAACAAATCCAATGTGCATGTTAACTGAAGGTCATGGCATTGGTAGGACGGAAGGGTCCTGCTCTAATTAGATTGGTGGCTCCCTACCCCAATTTATTAGGGAACGTGCATGATGTGGTACTACAACTGGGCCCTCGAGATATTGTATTTTCAAGTACTTACCATTATGGAACTGCTTTTGAAAAACATATTATTTTCTCATTGTGAGATAATCTTGTTCTGTAAAGTACTTAGAGATATTTGATGTGATGTTTATGATGCTTGATGAGATGCTTATGATGCTGATAATCTTGTTCTATCTTGATTACTGAGTACATGATATGATGTATCGATATGGTTTTGCGAGTAGGCCCGGATTCTTACTAAGCATGTTTTGCTTACTAGTTCCTGTTATTTTTCTTATGCTGCAGATAGCGGTAAGAAATACTCGAACTAAAGGAAGAGGCAGAGGGAAGGCTGGAGGATGTGTGTGGTGATGGCTCGGGAAAGAACGAAAGATTCTATCTACCTTATTTTGTCTAGAATCTAAACTGCTTCCAATAATTACTATTGAAATTGTATTGCTATACTCTGAATGGGTGATGATCACGACTACTCTACTATGATTGAGTTAGTGATATGGAGCCTATGTTATGCTAGATAATACTATCATTAATGTTTAAATGTTATAGAATGCATGCTAAGGAAAATACTAGGTAATTACTATTTTCTGTTTCTTATGAATGCTTCCTTTGCATGTATCTAAGACTAGATAACTCTTGCTATATTCCTATGTTTTATCTTCTTCAAACCATGTTTATTCCATGCTATAGTGTGTTACATGATCTTCCTATTAGGTTGTAAATGCATGTAGATATAAAAGAAATGAAAAACCATGCTTGGTAAATTAGTCTTCAATAGGCATGCCTACTACATTTCTTGTATGTAACTGTTTTGTTTGGATATACATGCTTAACATGATTGTATGATATGAGTGTATGGACTCGTAAGTAACCCCGCCTTTAGGGTAGATATAAGGGCGGGCGTTACAAGTTGGTATCAGAGCAGATTTCCCCTCCATCACACACACATCAAGCTTCCTCCTGCCGCTTCCAAGTAAGAAATCCTAACTCGCTTATTTAATTCATGTACAGTAATGATAGAAATGGAGATGATTAATACTTGTATAATAAGTGAAAATAGAATTATAAGGCTTATGTAGTCATTTACTGTCTATATGATAGATATGGCTAGAAGGCGTAGTACTAGGGGTAACGAGACAGCACCCCCACCTGACCTAATGCAGGTGATCACTGAGCTACAGCGCCAGGTCACTGAGCAGCAGCAGATGATAAACACGCTGATGACCCAGCAGACTAACACTGCCACCCCTGCGGGAAGTCAGGACGCCATAACCACTGAACCTCCGGCTGCACAGGCGCCCTTGGACACTATGGCCAGAGCAGTCCGACAAGAGGCCTATTTGATATAGTGGCAACGACTGAAGCCGGATAAGTTCTCCGGCATCTGCGAGCCGTGGGACGCCCAGTCCTGGCTCAAAACAGTGGAAAGCACCGTGGAACTTCTTGACTGGCCGGAACACGAAAAGGTCAAGTGTGTCTCGTTCTGCCTCTCCGGCGATGCTCGGATGTGGTGGGAACGGGTGAAGGCCAGAAGATCGGTGGACCAGATGAAATGGAAGGATTTCGAGTCTGAATTTCTGGAGGAGTTCTTTCATATGAGGGTGACCAACAGACATTTCGATGAGTTCACCGAATTTCGACAGGGGAATCTCTCTGTCAACGAGGCCGTCCAGAAATTTAACCGACTGGCACGATTGTGTCCTGAGCTGGTCAGTACTGAAAGGGAAAGGGTCAGATTAATGCTAAGAATGCTTAGGCCTGACATTGCTCTGAGTGTAGCCGGTGGCGTTCATAGGCCACAGACTGCAGAAGAGCTAGTCAGCGGCGCCCTGAATGCTGAGCACTATCTGAAGAATATCAGCCAGCAGAAGCAGGCCCCAGTCAGTACACAGAATCAGAGTCAGTCAGGAAATCAAAAGACTCAGAATCCCCACTGGAAGAAGAACCACAATGGGAAAAGAAGGCCATGGAACAAGTCTACGGGTGATTTGAAAGGCAAGAAGCCTAAGCACCCTCCTTGTGCCACTTGTGGGAAGATGCACCTTGGGGCATGCTTATGGGGTGCCAAGAGATGTTATACTTGCGGGAAGGAGGGACACTTTGCCAGAGAGTGTCCTACTGCCGCTAAGGCACCTCAGCAGCAGTATATTCAGCACAAAGGTGCTCCTCCCCAGCTTCACCATATGCAGGCTGCGATTGATGGTACTCCTATTTATCAGGGGCGGTTAGAAGCCCCGCCTGCTACAACGGACGCCCGGGTTTTCTCGCTTACAAAGGAAGACGTGGCGACTGCCTCTACCGTTGTCACAGGTCAGATAATTATTTACAGTCATCCTGCTACTGCATTATTTGACACTGGGGCAACGCATTCCTTTATTTCTATGCTATATGCCACGAGATATGATATGCCACTGCAAGAACTAGATTGCAAGTTTCTGACTACATTGCCCTCGGGAGAGGTGATGCCCTCTACCCAAATGCTACGGGTCGCACCAATCAGAGTCGCAGATAGGGAACTCTACTGCGATCTGATAGTGCTTGCTATGTCAGATTACGACATAATATTGGGCATGGATTTCTTGAATAAGTACGGCGCTTCTATCGAGTGCCGTAAACGAAGGGTTATCTTCCGACCCGAGACGGAAATTCTTTTTGAATTTATCGGAGAGCCGAAGAAAAGGACAAGCAAATTCTTGTCGGCTCTGAAGGCAAGGAAAATGTTAGAGAATGGATGTTCTGGATTTCTAGCTCATGTGGTTGATACTCGTCCTACAGAGGACCCGAAGTTAGAAGACGTCAGAGTTGTATGCAACTATCCAGAAGTATTTCCTGATGACTTACCTGGGTTAGCACCTGAAAGAGATGTTGAATTTGCCATTGATTTGATTCCTGGTACTAGCCCCATCTCGAAAGCACCATACCGAATGGCGCCGACTGAATTGAAAGAGTTGCAAGGGCAGCTACAAGAGCTACTCGACAAGGGACTTATCCGCCCTAGTCATTCCCCCTGGGGAGCTCCCGTACTGTTCGTCAAAAAGAAGGACGGGTCGATGCGTATGTGTATCGACTATCGGGCATTAAACAATGTGACCGTAAAGAACAAGTACCCTCTACCCAGGATAGATGACCTGTTCGATCAGTTAAAGGGAGCTACGGTTTTCTCTAAGATCGATCTGAGGTCTGGTTATCACCAAGTCCGGGTGAAAAATGAGGATATACCCAAAACTGCTTTCCGGACGAGATACGGACATTATGAGTTCGTAGTGATGGAGGAAGCAAAGATCACTCTACACTTGGACAGCACTTCATTACTGTACGGTACTGTACATACACGTGTAACGAGGAGCTCCTTTTATAGGTGAAAAGGACAGATTTGCAGTCTGTCTAGACACCCACCAGTCGACTGCCCCTAGGGCAGTCGACTGGCCCGGCATTAAATGCCAGCTAACGGCTAGCCAACAGCTAGCCAACGACTAGTTTTGGGGTATAACAGTCGACTGCCCCAAGGCCAGTCGACTGATCCGAAGCTGCGAACTTTCTGTGGGTTTTGGCAGTCGACTGCCTCTGGGCCTGTCGACTGCCCTGCCTCCCAGCTCAGCTCCAGCCACTCCAAACCTTCTCCTTCGCGTGTGCCTTCAGGTCTGCTCCCTTAGCTCGCCCCTTGAAGTCCTCTTCCTCTGGCTATCGTCCCTCGGATGTGCATGCAAGCCTTCCCTTGGCTTGCCTCCATGCCACCCTTCACGTGTGCCCTTTGAAGTCCACTTCCCGGCTTGCCCTTGGAGCTCTCCACCCTCGGCTCTCGTCCCTCGGATAGGTCCACCAAGTGTGATTCTCCAAGTCCTGCAAACTCAATCACACGAATCAAATATAACATAACACTCTAACTTTAAACCTATTTGCCCACACATCAAAACCATGATCTTCCAATCATTTAAGGGCCGATTGCCTCAACAATCTCCCCCTTTTTGATGTGTGGCAATATGTTTAAGTTAGAGATAAATAACAACCACAATAGCAATAGCAAAACATAGCAATTGAAAAATCATGAGACATAGTAACCCTAAGAGGTAACCTCCCCCTTAATCTATGTCTTCTCCCCATTTTCAATTCTAGTCTAACTCCAAGTTAAGTTACCACTTAACAACAACAATATGTTAAGAATGTAAGACATATCCGAACCTAAGAGGTACCTTGATAAGCCCGATCTATGTGTCACGAATGTGGGCCTCAAATTTAGAATGTATAAATGAATAACTGGAAACCCTTTTACAATCAAAAGCATGAAAATATAATATAGGGGCCACAAGTCGTATTTTTCTCGGGGCTAGTTGTCGTGTTTGATTCGAACTTGTATTTGTGTCGTTATGAGTTTTGGGTTTCAAGTGAATGATTTGGGTTTTGTTTTCAATTCAGAAATAAAGTGGTAATGAAAACGAAGAAAGACAAACTAATAAACCAACCAATGTGATGGCAAGTAATGACTCAACCAATGGAAACCGAATCAACTAAAGCACTTAATCAATTTAGGAAACTGATTCTGATTTCAAAGGCAAAACAAATGCCAATCAATGAAGCAACAAAATCAAACTCGAGACAAACCAAATACAAGCAAACTAACACCAAATTGATACAAAAATCGTGCCATGATTTCACTTGATACAAAGTGAAAGCAAGTGAACAAACTTGATACCAAATTAAGGAAGCTAATGTACCAAAAAGAATCTCATACTAAGAACATAGCTTTCCTTGGACAATTTCCGAATTGGAGCATAAACCAATGCTTAGGAAAGAAAAATTCAGATAACTTGGCATAAACCAAAATTGCAGAAATTGTCCATGAATGCAGAAATGTTCAGAAACCATCAGAATTCAGTTTGCAGAGTTTCATTAATGATCTGAATGCAGAAGCTAATGAATACCAGCTGAATTAGAGCACAAAGTACACCATAAGGTATGTTAATTTGGACTCAACTCAATGCATGGGGCTGACTTGATACTCTTGCGGAAATGCAGCTACAAAGACATCGCAGCAACAAAACTGCAACTGTCGACTTGCAGAAATACATTCAGCCTTTCAAAAACTAAACGCAGGGATGCATGCAACAATTTAATTACAAAATCTGAATGAATAAGCTGAGTTTGATTTCACTGCAAATTGAAAATTGCAGAAAACTAACTGAATTTGCAGAAATAATGAGACGCAGGGAAATCTGGCATGCAAGCAATTCAGACAGGAATTCCGAAAAGAAAATCAGATTACAACATTGAAAATTAATTGAGAACAATTGCTAGAAGATAAACTGAAGACTTCAGTAGTGGAGCTGACCAATTCAGATAGGAATTCAGAAACAACTGGAAGGAAAAAGAATGAAATCAGAAAATGCAGAAGTGAATTGCAGGAAACAGAACCTGCAGGCTGAAATTCAACCTGCATCCGAATTCAAAAGCAAGTAAACAACAATGAGTAAGTGTACCACCTAATGTTCATACACGAAGCAGAAGATCTAGCTTCACCTGGCACAAACTATGGAAGCTACCACTGAAAATTTGCAAAACTTGAAACTGGCACGCAACATCTTAAAACTGATGGACAGAAATAAATTGATACGCATGAATTAATGGCTAAACAATTGAACTTAAATGAAGTGTTAAGTAAACGAACAATCTAGCTACTACTAGTGCAGAATTTAACACCTAAATTAAGCTGAAACAATGGAGAAACGAAATTAACCAATCTTAAACCAATTCAGAAACGAAACATGTGCAGAAACGAAATTTACAGCTACAAAACGAGATTAACCAAGCTTTAATCCCTCATCTCAGCTCACAAATCCTTGCTGTCACTCAAGGATGAGCCTCGAATTGAGAAATAAGCAATCCGTACAAGAAACGAATCATCTGATACAAATTGCAGAAACGAAATAGCAGAAATGAAATATAAAGTTAATTACTGAAAATTTACTAACTAAACTAAACCCCAACCCTTATCCTTGCTGTCACTCAAGGATTAGCATCGATTTGAGGTGGTCGCGCCCCTTGGATTGAAGAAATTAGCTAAGAAATTAAGAACAGCTGAAAAATGCGAAGAACTGCGGAAGCTACGGCGAGGACGCGACAGGGAAGAAGAGCTGCGTTATTTTCCTTAAGTAATTAAGTTTGGACGGCTCAGATTGATTGGAGGAGATCCAACGGCTGATCTTGCTCTGATTTGAGACAAACTTTGATGATGATGATCTGGGGTCAGGATCTGCCTCGTGGTAGCTCGGATCCTCCAGATTTGCAACGGATGGTCCAGATCAACCTATTCTGTGAATGGACGATCTAGAGCCCTCCAAGCTTGATCCAACGGCTGATCTTGCTCTGATGGGGATGAAACCTTCAGATCTTGATCAGGGTGCTTGATCAACCCTAGCCCTAGCTCGGATTGCTTCAGATGGTCCCGGATGGCTCAGATCTAGCCGCTCTTGAATCGGACGGTCCGGATTAATCGTAAGCTTGATAATTCGATCCGGTTCACATCCGACTCAAGTTTGACCCAGTATGCCCTAGGTCCTTGATCCTTTGATGCCTACAAAAATAGATTAGAAAATTAGTGGCCAAATAATCCAAAAATATGCAAATTTGCAATTAAGTCCAAAATAAGAGGAAATCCTAAAACCTAGGGTAAAATCATAATTAAGCAATAAAAACATAGGTCAAACATGGATTTAAGCAATTAAAATAATCAACAAAATGGTATTTATCATACCTCCCCCTTAATCCATGTCTTCTCCCAAATTTTAGCCTTTCAAGGTCTAAGTTTGACAAAAATACCTACAATCATCCATTTTAAGTCAAAATTCTAACTTAAACCACCCATTCTCCCCCTTTGACACCATCAAAATGATTGCCTCAAGCAACGAAACCCTATGGCATTAATTCCGAGAATTATTGATTTTTGAAATTTTTACAGCTGCTGAAAAACATGCGTGCCAGTCGACTGCCCATAGGGCAGTCGACTGATACGCTATCAGTCTGATTTTTCAGGTTTTCTGTCGAATTTCAGAAACTCCTAGAAAATCTCAAAAATTATAAAATTTTGCATACATGTTTGAAATGTTATACTCTATCAGGAAAAAATATTAAACTATATAAAATTTCAAACATGCATGACTTTTGATAAAAATCCAAAAGTTTTGAAAACACTACATTTTGTATCTAACTTTGAAACCAATTTTGCAATCATATAACTTTCAAAGGCATGGCAAAGCATGTAAAGCATGAAATGGTTTTCAAAGGTTTAAAATGTCCAACTATAATCTTTGGGCAAAGTGTCCATTGATTAAACACTTGCCTTCCCCATAGTTGGTCTAGTTTTCATATTTTGATACTTTTAATGGTTCAACAATGTGCCACAAGCACAAGTGAGCCAAATGTATCACCCTAATGGATCAAGCACCCTTTTTCAAAGCTAATGTCTCCAAGTTCATCCTATACTTCTACAAAACACATTCCAAGGCCTCTTCATAAGGACGTAAACTTCGATTCGGGAAGAGGCTTGGTAAAAATGTCGGCTAGGTTCGACTTTGATTAAACATAGTGTAATTCTATGTCTCCCCTTGCCACTTGGTCTCTAATGAAGTGATGTTTCACTTCAATGTGTTTTGTTCTAGAATGGTGAATCGGATTTTTAGTTAAGTTGATTGTGCTTACATTATCACACAAGACTTTGACCTTGATGTAATGTAGCTCATAGTCCTCTAAGGTGTGCATGATCCAAAGGAGTTGGGAAACACATCCACCCATTGCCACATATTCTGCTTCCGTTGTTGATAGGGCAACACATGGTTGTTTCCTACTACTCCAACTAACTAAAGAAGACCCAAGGAATTGACACCCTCCACTAGTACTCTTCCTATCTAACTTACACCCCGCATAATCTGAGTCGGTGTATCCAATTAGATCAACACTAAGGATTCTAGGATACCAAAGTCCGACATTTAGGGTACCTTTCACATACCTTAGGATCCTCTTGACTACTACCAAATGGGACTCTTTGGCACAAGATTGGTACCTTGCACACATACCTACCGCAAAAAGTATGTCGGGTCTACTAGCGGTTAGGTATAGGAGGCTACCAATCATGCTCCTATATTGTTTAGGGTCTACCATTTTTCCTTCAATGTCACTATCTATTTTCACATTAGTTCCTATGAGTGTAGATGCTTCCTTAGCATTTTCTAAACCAAATTTCTTTAACATCTCCTTAGCATATTTGGTTTGAAATACATATGTACCTTCATTCGTTTGCTTAACTTGAAGGCCTAAGAAAAAGGTTAACTCTCCTACAAGACTCATCTCAAATTCATCTTCCATACATTTGATGAATTCTTGTAAGAAGTCATTATTTGTTGACCCAAAGATGATATCGTCTACATAGACTTGGGCAACAAATATGTTCTTATCCTTAGATTTTAGGAACAATGTAGGGTCAATTGTTCCTCTTCTAAACCCTTTAGACATTAGAAATGAGGAAAGCCTCTCATACCAAGCCCGAGGAGCTTGTTTCAATCCATATAAGGCTTTCCATAACTTGAATACATGTCTTGGATAGTTGGGGTTCTCAAACCCGTGGGGTTGTTCTACATAGACTTCTTCCTTAATGATTCCATTTAAAAATGCCGACTTCACATCCATTTGGTGAAGTGTGAAACCCATGTGAGCGGCATAGGCTAGTAGAATTCTAATTGATTCTAACCTAGCTACGGGGGCATAGGTCTCATCATAATCTAATCCCTCAACTTGGTTAAACCCCCTAGCTACCAATCTAGCCTTGTTCCTAGTGATTTTATCTTGGTCATCTAGTTTGTTCCTAAAGACCCATCTAGTGGTTATAATGGTACTATCAGTGGGCCTGGGAACTAACTCCCAAACTTTACTCCTCTCAAATTGGTTTAGCTCTTCTTGCATGGCCAAAACCCAATCAACATCTCCCAATGCTTCATCAATGGTTTTAGGTTCTAATTGGGAGATTAGAGCTATTTGATTCGTTTGGTCCCTAAAGTATGATCTAGTCCTTACTCCTTGAGTGACATCACCCACAATTTGTTCAATAGGATGATCATGGTGATGTCTCAAGGGCCTAGAGGTTGTAGGTTCATTTACACCTTCTTCCTCATCCTCTAGGGTACTTCTTACTCCCCCTTGATCATTGCCCTCCAAATGTAGGTCTTGAATTCTTTGGACAAGGGTTTGGACCTCTTCTATATCCTTATCAATAGAAGCCTTTCTAGGGTAGGTACTAGTGGTTTCATCAAATTTGATATTCGAAGACTCCTCAATCACTTTTGTCCTCTTGTTGTACACTCTATAGCCCCTACTAGTCAATGAGTACCCTACTAGAATCCCTTCATCGGTTTTTGACTCAAATTTTCTTAGGTCGTCTTTGGTGTTTAAGATGTAAACTTTACATCCAAAGACCCTAAAATAGTGGACTTGGGGTACCCTTCCATTCCAAAGTTCAAAGGGTGTTTTTCCTAAAAACCTATGTACCAACACCCGGTTTTGGATATAGCAAGCAGTGATAATCGCTTCAGCCCAAAAGTAGCTAGGAAGAGAGTATGCATTAAGTATAGTCCTAGCAGCTTCTTGTAGGGCTCGGTTTTTCCTCTCAACTACCCCATTTTGTTGAGGAGTCCTTGGGCATGAAATTCATGCTTGTACCCATTTTAACACAAAATTGTGTGAAGCTAGCGTTTTGGAACTCCCCACCATGGTCACTCCTAATTCGGTTTATTTTGATGTTCTTTTCATTTTCTACCCTTTTACTAAATCCTATGAAGATATCTAGGGTATCATCCTTATGTTTCAAGAAATAGACCCAAGTAAACCTAGAAAAGTCATCTACTATCACTAAGCAATACTTACTCCCTACAAGTGATGGAGTACTATGGCAATGAAACAAGTCTATATACAAGAGTTCTAAAGGTAATGAGGTGGTAATTAGAGTTTTACCTTTGTGTGATGCTTTTGATTGCTTACCCTCTTGGCATGCATCACACATCTTGTTTTTTTCGTACTTGATCATTGGGAGCCCCTTCACCAATTCTTCCTTGGCCACTCTTACAATGTTCCTCATGTTGACGTGTCCAAGTCTTCGGTGCCATAACCACCCTTCTTCTTCTTTAGATATGAGACACTTAACAACATTGTTAATAGCATAAGATAGATCAAGATAATATAAGTTTGCTTCTCTAAACCCTTCTAATATGATAGTGTTTGATTCATTTTGCCTTATTATACATTTCTTAGCATGAAATTCTACTCTAAAATCGGCATCACATAGTTGACTCACACTTAATAAATTAAACTTCATATCCTTAATTAAAAGGACATTATGAATCGAAATAGTGGGAGATACCTCAATTGTGCCCCTACCAATGATCCTTAACTTTCCACTGTTCCCAAAAGAGACGGTCCCTTCTCTTAGATAGCTAATAGTGGTGAACTTGCTCACATCCCCGGTCATGTGTCTTGAGCATCCACTATCTGCTATCAACAAAGTTGGGGCCTCCTTCACCTTTACCTAGACAACATGGAAAACATGCTCTTTTGGTACCCATATCTTTGATCCATAAGCATTATTTAAAAATTTCTTAGGTACCCATGCCTTCTTTGTGGTTCCCTTTGCCCCTAGTCTCCTAGATGAACCAATCCTACTGGTTAGTGAGACAAATGCTACTTCCTTGGTCTTAGGTCTATAACCCAATCCGGCCTTGTTATATACAGCCCTTTGACTGTTGATGATCATATCAAGGTTACTTGACCCTACTTGGAATTTCCTAAGGGCCTTTGTGAGGTCATCTACTTGTTTCCTTAAATCCTTATTTTCATTTTCAATATGTGAAACATGTGAAGAGGTAGAGCTAGCATGCACATCTTTAAGTTTAATAGCTTCTACTCTAAGCATGGCAATTTCCTCCTTAAGATCCTTAATTCTACTTCTAGCCTTAGCTAAATCCATGTTCGTGCTAGAAATTATTTTCACTAAGGTAGAGGAGGGTAAGTGGTATACCTCACTTACCGAAGCTTCTGACTCTGATGATGATGAAGTGGAGGAGCTCTCATCTTCACTGCTTGAGCTTCGTTCATCGTCTGATGAGTCTGATCCATCTTGTGCCATAAGAGCGAAGTGGGAGACTTGCTCTTCTTCTTCTTCTGAGGATGAGGGATCATCCCAAGTCGCCTTGAAGTTCGTGGCACTCTTCTCCTTTCCCTTTGATTTCTTCTTGTCACTCTTCTTCTTCTCTTCTTTCTTGTCCTCCCTTTTCTTCAACTGGGGACACTCGTTCTTCATATGTCCCTCTTGGTGACAGTTGTAGCAAATTATCTCCTTGGCCTTACCCTTACCTTTGGCCCCTTTCCTAGCATATGATTTGTTAGAAAAACTTTTAAATGCTTTACGAAATTTCCTTACCATAAAGGCCTCTTGGTCACTGTCCATAGAGTCACTTGACTCCTCTGAGTCCGGGATGATGAGTAGATCACATTCTTCTTCTCCTTTCTCCTCNTGTGACAATAAGAGAATACAATGGCACCATCGACTCAGAGGATCACCTTCGCAAATTCGAGAATATGTCTCTGCTACACCAGTACACTGATGGGATCAAGTGCAGGGTCTTCTTAACCACCTTGGCTAGGCCCACTCATAGGTGGTTCAACCGTCTTCCAGGGTCCTCCATCAAAACCTTTGAGAATTTCAAAGCGGCCTTCCTTCGACATTTGCCCTCAGCTAGAGATATCAGAGACTCCTCACGATCTGTTTGCCCTCAAACAAAAATCTAAAGAACTACTGAAGGAATACTTACAACTGTTCAGTCAGGTAGTTATGGATGTCCCCTCCATAGTGCCCGAGGTCTAGGTCAGCGCCTTCTCACAAGGGCTAGTAGACGGAGACTTCTTCCAATCTCTAGTCAAGAAACTACCCCATGACTTTGATGGGTTGTAGGCCAGCACACTCAATACATCCAAGTGGAGGAGGCCCAAAGCACCAAAAGAAAGGATGCACCAGCCTCGGTCGCTTCCAATGTCTCGTCCTAGAGGAGAGATCCACCCCTTTCTCATAGTTAAGACCTCTCTGTTCCGAGGGAACGGACAGTCCATATGGCGAATTTACCAAGCCATGCGTCGGAGGTTGGCTCTCAGCCAGAAGTTTTCTGTGACTATCACTAGACTAATACCCACTCCACCCACGACTGTCATCAATACGCACGAGAGTTTTGCTTATTAGCGGATAAGAGGAAGGTCACCTGGAAGATGTTGGTCCGCATCTCCGCCGAACTATATCCTCGGAAATGCAGTTCGGACAAAGATGAAGCTCGGCCCCATATCGAGCAGAGAGGTCACACTCCGGAACGGAGATTTGAATCGCAACGCCGAAGTTGAGCCTCACTCGAACTCGAGCAGAGGGACAAAGACAAGGGCAAGCAGAAGATAGGACCATCAGGAATGGACAATATTATATCCGGTCGGTCCATGGACAGAGATTCCACTCGGGCACTAAAATCCCAAGCTTGTCGCTTGGAAAGTTACGAGATCAGCTCATGGGGAAGCCTTGCAAATTACCCCCTTATCTCCTTTGGGCCGACCGACTTGGTTGGGGTCGATGTTGGTGCAGAGTGCACCACGGTTAAACCTATGTTTCGATGTTAGCAAAGGTTCATAGTTAAGTCTTGTTGTTATTTCATGTGATTGATCTAGTGTGTAAGAAAATTACCTCAATAAATCTCTAGTAGGTCTGAAGGACCTGATACCAGGTAGGAAGTCTTGGCAGATCGTGGAAATCAGGTACGAAGTTTAGATGGGTGGATATCTGGCAGGAAGTCTCGATAGGTCTGGAGGAATTGATACTGAGCAAGTGGAAGCCTTGGCAGGCTGATCCGATGCCAAGCTGAAGTCCAGACAGGTTTGGGAGACTCGACGTCTGGCATGTGAGTGAGGTAAACTTCTGGAGGAGAGAGTTGTGAGGTCGTCTCCCTCTGAGATAGCCATAGGTGCTGATTCAACTAAAAAAACCTACGAAGATTTGTAAGTTGAGATCAAGATAATTATAACTGTCATTTACATAAGCATGCTTATTTGTGCTAACCTCTATTTTACAGGGTTAATTACTTTATATTATTGTGGTTGTGCTAACACTCCTGAGTAGGAAGTCAAACTTAGTTGACTGTTGGATCAGTCGACTGATCAAGCTTAAGCAGATATCGCAAAGCCAGATTCAGTATATTTCAGAGTTATCCGTCTACTGATCAAGCTTAAGGAGATTGTCGCAAAGCCAGATTTAGTGTATTTCAGAGTTATCCATCGACGGATCAAGGGATCAGTCGACGGATCCATATATGGCATCGCACAGGCACTCATATGGAAGATCTCTATCTGTCGACCCATCAAGGGTTAGGTCGATGGATCGCTTTAATGTTGCGACAGTCGAGCACTACTGAGTAGACTAAAGAAGGAAGGGTGGGGAATTCCATCGACTGAATAGGAGGTTCAGTTGACTGATCCTATCCATCGACAAAACAATTTTTTAGTCGACAAAACGATGCCTATATAAGGAGCTCGAGACCAACCTTCTCATGAAGAACTTCTTCTCGCCTTATTCCCACTTTCTGCATCGATGAATTGCTTCCGATCTACTGTTTCGACGTCGGAAGGCCCATCGACTATGCACTCATCGTCTACGATTATTGTCGATATATTTAATTATTGTTTGTGCTTGTACTTGCATCTCAAGAGGAGTTAGCAGGGTGTTGCTAATCTCCTCTACGTCTTGTACGACATTGCTTTCTCTGAACGATTTTCGGAGAAAGGATTAGTGGATTGCCCATTGAGAGTGGTCGAGAACTACAGGTCTTGGAGTAGGAGTCACCAAGGGTTCCAAACCAAGTAAACAGAAATGTATCTTATCCATTTCGCTATTTTATTTCACTCTGTCTTTGTTTTACGTATACGAAAAGAAAGAATTTTCGATCGAACGAGATTCACCCCCCCCCCCCCCCCCCCCCCCCCCCCCCCGCCCCCCTTCACTCTGTCTTCTACAATCCTATAGTCGAGACCCCTCATAAAGATGCCCTGGTAATTGAAGCCTTGATTGCTAACTACGTCATAAAACGGGTGTTCGTTGACATGGGTAGCTCGATAAACATAATCTTTAAAGCCGCCTTCGATCAAATTTAGAATGAAGGAGAGGAGTTGGCTCCTATGAATACTTCCCTCTACGAGTTTATCGGACATAAGGTGGAACCCATGAGGCAAATCCACCTCTCCTTAACACTTGGAGAAGAATCAGTCGAACGAATCAGGCGCACCTCCTTTCTAGTGGTGAATATCGAATCTGCCTACAACATAATCTTGGGTAGATCAGCATTGGGTGTCTTCCAAGCAGTCACCTCGGTCTTCCATCAGAAGCTTAAATTTCCTGTCAGAGCCGGGTCGGTGAGGTCAAAGGGAGTCAGCTTGTGACCTAAAAATGTTACGTGGACATCATCTGAGTTGATACCAAAAGGGCACGTAAGATCTCCCATGCTTTCATGTTAGTTTTCAACAAGTCTCCATTAACCCGACCCAAAGAAGGGCACCGAGAGGTGAACATACACCCTCAACTTCCAGAAGGAATGACCCGAGTAGCAACAGATCTGGAAGCAACCCACAAGCAAGAGGTGATAGATTGCCTCAAACGCATTCATGACATGTTCGCTTGGTCAACCAAAGAACTCATGGGAGTTCCGCCCTCCATAATGGAGCACCAGCGAAACTCTCAACCAGAGGTCCAACCTGTCTGGCAGAGGAAGCGAAAGTTCTCCCCTGAGCAAATTCAAGTAATTTAGGCCAAGATGGACAAGCTGCTGACCGCCGGGTATATCAAGGAGGTTCAATTCCTTACCTAACTCTCCAATGTAATGTTAGTCCCCAAGCCAGGGGCAAGTGGAGGGTATGTGTTGATTTCCATGACCTCAATAAAGTCTGCCCAAAAGATTGCTATTCTGTGCCCTACATCGATCAATTAGTAGACTCTACCACTAGGTGTGAGCTCATTTGCATGCTAAATGCCTACCAAGGCTACCACCAGATTCCTTTGGCTCAAGAAGATAAGGAGAATTCCAGTTTCATCACTCCTAACGAGACTTTTTGTTAAAATGTTATGCCTTTTGGCCTTAAAAATACAGGAGATATCTACCAATGGCTTATGGATTGAATCTTCAAGGACCAGATCGGGAGGAACATCGAGGTCTATGTGGACGATATCCTCATCAAATCTCGATGAGCGGACTCCCTCATCTCTACCTTGGAGGAAACTTGCAGCACCCTCAGAAAGTACGACCTCAAGTTAAATCCCAACAAGTGCCTATTTAGGGTCACGAGCGGAAAGTTTTTGGGTTACATAGTCATGGAGCGAGAAATCAAAGCCAATCCCGAGAAGGTGCAAGCCTTGCAAGATATGCCTTCACCTCGCAACCTCCGAGAGACTCAAAGATTGGTGGGGCGGATTATTGCTTTGTCTCGCTTCATATCTCATTCGGCCACTTGGAGCCTCCCTTTCTTCAATATTTTTCGGAAGGCAACCAAATTCGAATGAGACCAGAAGTGTGATTAGGCTTTCTCGGAGCTGAAGGCCTATCTAGCTCAACTACCCCTTCTCTCTAAGCCAATCACGGGAGAAACATTATGGCTCTACTTATCCGCCTCAGATTTCATAGCCACCGCGGTTCTGCTCCAGTAGGAGGGTATGGTACAACATCCAGTTTACTTCTTCAGCCACGTGTTCAAGGATGTGGAAAGAAGATACACCACCTTGGAGAGACTTGCACTGGGCCTAACCCTAGCTGCTAGGTGGTGACGGGCCTACTTCTTGGTATACCCGATCATCGTCCTTACCAATAGCAGCTTGGGCCAAATCCTTTCCAACCCGAGTCGTCTAAAAGACTGGTAAAGTGGACAACCGAGTTGAGCAAATATGACATCCAGTACCAATCTCAAACCGCCATTAAGGTGTAAGCCTTGGCGGATTTTTTAGCTAAAACTTTCGAACTCCAGGAGGAAGGAATGTGGAGGTATATGGATGGAGCCTCCAATTAGTAGGGGAGGGGGGAGGGAGTCCTCTTAGTGTCTCCTCAAGAGGATACTCTATCTCTCTTCAACAGACTAGAATTTTGAGCCTCAAACAATGAAGCCGAGTACGAAGCGTTGCTGGCCGGGCTTCAGGTAGCCAAACAAGTTGGGGTGTCTCGAGTGACAATATACTCTGACTCGTTGATGGTGGCTCAGCAGATAGCTGGGCATTTTGAAGTTCGGAGCAAGAAGTTGCACGGTTACGCAGAGGCCTTCAAAAAACTCTGACTCCATTTTCAAGAGGTGAACCTCCAAAAGATTCCCCGAGCTGAGAACCAGAAGGTGGACGAGCTAGCAAAGATAGTCAGCATGCTAACGCAATGGAAGACGCAAGACTGTATATCCCACACTCTATTAATCTCTTAGGTCTAGCAGCTCGCTCAACTAGATGACCTCACTGATTAGAGGGTGCCCTTCATTGATTTTTTGGCACAGAACGTTCTTCCAGAGGATACAGAGCATACCCGGATGTTAAAAAGAAAAGCATCTCGGTTCACCCTACCTACTGTACCATCGATCTTTTTCCATGCCCTTGCTTAAATGTCTTTGACTGGCCGACACTGACTAACTCCTTCGCAAAATCCATAAAGACATATGCGGGAATCACGTTGGGGCCTGGACCTTGGCTCGGAAAGTTCTCTTGGTAAGGTATTTCTGGCCCACCTTGCAGACTGATGTTGCCCGCTTCGTAGCCACCTATGCCCCATGTTAGAAGCACCATAACCTGCCTCATCATCCTACTGCATTCTTGAAGATTGCCACTGTAGCCTGCCTGTTTGACTAATGGGGGATGGATATTATGGGGCCTTTTCTTCAGGGCCCAAAGCAGAAGAAATTTTTGCTAATGGCTATCGATTATTTCTCTAAATGGGTGGAAGTTGTTCCCTTAGCGTACATCACTGAGGGAGAAGTCATCAAGTTCTTATGGAAAAATATTGTTTGTCAGTTTGGGTTCCTCCATAGGCACATATTTGACAATGGAAGACAATTCGAGGGTCGCCGACTTAAGCAATGGTGTGACGAGCTTGGAATACAACAAGCATTCATCTCTATGGCATACCCCCAAAGCAATGGGCAGGTTGAAGTGGTGATCAGGGAGATCGTCAAGGGACTCAAAGTTAAATTAGATCATATTCAGGGTAGCTGGGTGGAAGAACTCTTGAGCATCTTGAAGGCATATCAAACAACTCCGAGGGAGAACACGTAAATGACCCCGTTCCACCTATTCTAGGGGGAGAGGTTGTGGTCCCTATGGAAGTCGAAGACGAATCCCTACGTAGACAGTCTATGGGGATCAGAATGACTAGCTACGCCTACTAGACTTAGATCTCTTAATAGAGGCTCGTGAGAGGGCAACCACTCGGCTCATCGCCTATTGACAGCGGATACGCCTCAAATACAACCGGCGGGTCATATCCTATTCCTTCCAGACAGTTGACCCGGTCTGGAAAAAGATCGAGCTTGTAGGAGACGTGGGCAAACTGAAACCTCATTGGCAGGGACCTTCAAGGATCATAGAGAAGCTAAGCTCAGAAGCTTACTACTTGGAGGATAACAAAGGGAAGAGGTTAGACAGGGCATTGAATGCTCATCACTTAATGCCTTACATTTCTTGATTTGTCAAGACCACCATACGATTATAACCTCGATCTCCCCTATTATTTCTGTACTTGCTTTTCTCATTTCCTCGACTACTGTACTTCTTCTTCTTTAATGAAATTGAGCTAGGTTGGCCTCTTGTGACAAGCATACCTAGTCATGGTCGACATCCTCGGGCTGTAGTAGCAACTTCTCCCTCGGCTAGTCGAGCACATGCTGTATCGCTTACGTCCTTTTCAGGCTAAACTCCACCGAATTGGAACATAGTCGGGGCCAAGACCTTCGGTCTACGGTAACAACTTCGCCCTCCCCGGGTTGAACACATGCTGTATCACTTGCATCCTTTTCAGGGCCTAAACTCCCCTGGACTGGGACATAGTCGGGGTCGAGAGCCTCAAGCTGCGGTAAAAACTTTGCCCTCTGTAAGTCAGGCACATGTGGTATCACCTGCATTCTTTTCAAAGCCCAAACTCCCTTGGATTGGGACAAAGTTGGGGTTGAGACTTTCGGGCTGTAGTAGCAACTTTGCCCTCCGTGAGTCAAGTACATGTTGTATCGCCTACATTCTTTTCAAAGCCCAAACTCCCCCAGACTGGGATAGTAGAGGTTGAGATCCTCGGGCTGGAGTAGCAACCTCGCCCTCTGCGAATCGAGCACATACTGTATCCACTGCATCCTTTTTAGGGCCCAAACTCCCCCGTACTGGGACATAGTCAAGGTCGAGATCCTCAGGTTGTGGTAGCTGTTGAGGCAATCTATGGTCCGGAGTGACCATGAGTTTTGATGTTTGGGAAAAGGATTTAAGTTAGGTTTACCCTTGTGATCTAATATGTGTATGTGAGTGTGCAGGATTGCAGGTTTACACATATTGACTTGGCTGGACGGCTTCGGTACGGTGAAGGGTGGCATGGAGACAAGCTGGAGGCTTGTGTGCACCCGAGGGACCTTGGTATAGCAGGGATAATGAGCCGAGGGGCGCGGACTTCGAGGCATATGTGAAGGATGGCATGGAGACAAGTTGGAGGCTTGTGTGCATCCGAGGGACGAGGGCTGAAGATGAAGAGGGTGCGAAGGCAATAGTCGAGGCTGCTGGTGAAGAGTCAGCAAAGTCATGAAGGGACAAGAGCCGAGGGAGGAGGACTCCAAGGGCAAGCCAGGAAGTGGACTTCAAAGGGCACACGTGAAGGGTGGCATGGAGGCAAGCCAAGGGAAGGCTTGTGTGCGCATCCGAGGGACGATAGCCGGTGGAAGAAGACTTCAAGGGGCAAGCCAAGGGAGTGTACCTGAAGGCACGCATGGAGGAGGGACTTCGGAATGAGTAGGAGTGTGTTTGTAAGCTGGGCAGTTGACTGGGGATATAACAGTCGACTGCCAGCAAGCATAGAAACTTATAGAAGGTTTCTGACCCTGGACCTGTCGACTGCTCTGGGAGCAGTCGACTGGTAAGTAGTCAGAATTCGATCGTTGGGGTGTCAACGGTCGAATTTGAGTGGGGGCAGTCGACTGCCCTGGGAGCAGTCGACTACCAGCGTGAGTTACAACCCTGAGTTCTATTTAAGAGAACTTGGTTTAGGCTGGGAGCACTTGATGAAATGAGCTTGGTTAGAGCTCATTAGTAGTCTAAGTGCTCAGATTGTGTACTCAAGGTTGTGGCGACGTTTCTCCACCCACAAGGAGTTGCGCGAGCTAGACGGAGGACATCCGAGGAGTGATCCGCCGAAGGATCGAGGGATCGTTGATAAATTTCATTTTGTTGATTAAACTACGCCCGCAAATCCATGTTTTGGATCCAGTATTATATGCTTAAGGTTGCATTTGTACAAGGTTTCATGAATTACCTCCATTTTGCTTAAAATTCAATTCTTTCTATATTTAATATGTTTTGGCATTAAAATTCAATATCATTTTGTAGGGTTCAGATGATCATGGGCCGAGATCAAAGGGATCAAGAGCTGAATCAATATGGGCCGTCCATTCAAGATGACGATTAGATCTAAGCCATTCGCCAACTTCCGGTCGATCCAAGCTCAAGATAGACTTAATCAAGTTCATGGATCAAGATCTAAAAGTTTGGGCCCGATCAGAGCTAATTCAGCCGTTGGATCAAGCACCAGAGGATCTAGACCGTTCAGGCTAAAGAAGAGAAGATCTAAGCCATCCGTTTCAGATCCGAGTGATCCGAGTTAAGGACAAGTAGATCAGAGCCCTTGATCAAGATCTGAGAAGTTTGGGTTCGATCTGACTTGATCTGACCGTTGGATTGAATCGGAGAAATCTCAGCCGTCGAAATTCAAAATGTCTAGTTAAATAGGGAATTCCCTCTTCCGCTTGCGTCGTCGCCAGATCGCGCCTCCATTTCCGATCTGTTGTTCGTGTTCTTCAATTCCCGATCGAAGGTGACCACCAGATCAAGTTGTTCTCTAGATTTCGATTCATCAAGACTCAGTTCCGTGGAAGGATTGCAATCTCTTCGTGTTTGAAGGCTCCGACGAGGGTTTCACCGTGAGCGAGCTCCACCCAATCAATCTTCATCCGATCCCACTTCTCTATCGATCAGGCCAAATCAGAGGGGTTCTCTGAGCTGGTTCGAAGCATCCTGAGCTGCCATCCGCCCTCCAATCCATCGCGGAAGAGATATTCGGAAGGAGTGCAGATTTCACCTGAAGCCATGCGATTTGATCTCGGAAGCTGAGTTCTGATCAATTCTCGAGCGAGGGGGTTCCAAGCTCGATCTTTGTGTGACGGCAAGGAGAAATCTCGGTGAAGAACTTGAACTGGAATCTGCAGCTTGTAGATTTCATTTTTGAATTGCTTCGTTTGTTTCTGAATTCTGTTTTTAAGCTCTGTATCAGTGTGTTTTTAGCTACTGATCGGACTGTCGTTCGATCCAGACTCCACCTGATCGGTCATCAGACCGATCGGGCTTACATCTGATCGGTCGGTAGACTGATCAGGAAATTTTACAGCACAGACAACTTTTGTTTTAGTTTATAGCTTGCTTAATCTTCATTTCCGACTTTAGATACAATGTTAGTGAATTTCTACAATTGATATCAGTTTTAAACTTCAATTTTGCAACTTCAAATTGTTATGCTAAATTTTCCTAGTGGTTAAGCTTCATTCTTGCAAAACCTAGTTAACTCTACATAGTTACCTCAATTCCATTTCAATTGTTGTTTCCATTCTTACTTGCAAAACAAAACCCCATTTATCTAGAAAACCCAAAACATTTAACGACAAATAACTTCCAAGCTCAATTGAACACTCGCAACTAGTCCTGAAAAAATACGACCTGAGGCCCCTATTCTACATTTCTATTTTGCTAGCAAGGGTTTTCAGTTTTATGAATTCTAAATTTGAGTCTCACATCGTGACATCTATATTGGGGAGACACCAAATTTTTGGCGCCGTTGCCAGGGAACACTAGTTGAGTTTGTTTGATTTAGCTTGTGTGCTTATTTCATATCTTGTGATCCATTTTTGTGCTTATCTCTATATTTTGTGATTCATTATATTTGTTTCATTATTGTGTATACTTGTGCTGCGATTTTTGTATTTGTGTATGACCAGATCTGCAGGTGATATTCTTGAAAACTTTGATTCTAAAATTGAAAGAACTTTCAGAGCCAGGAGGAATCAACTCAGTGTTTCAGAGGCTTTTGACATTATTCATACTCAGCCTATTTCTGCTTACTCAGTTGATCCTATGGTAGATCACCAGAAAACTATGAAGGAACAAGCAACACCAGATGATGCTTTTCAGTATTCCTGCATTGCTTACCCAGAGCTCACTGGAGATTTTGAGTTAAGATCGGGACTTATTCATCTTTTGCCCAAATTTCAAGGTTAGTTTGGGAAGGATCCCAACAGACATTTACATGAGTTCCACGTTGTCTGCTCCACCATGAAGCCTCAGGGTATTTTAGAGGAAGATATCAAGCTGAGGGCATTTTCATTTTCCCTTACTGGAGTAGCAAAGGATTGGTTTTACTATCTACCTACTGGGCATGTATCTAGCAGGATTTCTATGAAGAAAGCATTTTTGGAGAAGTACTTTCTAGCATCAAGGACAGCAATCATCAGAAAAAACATTTGTGGCATACAGCAAGTAGTGGGAGAAACTCTTTATGATTACTGGGAACGGTTTAACAAACTTTGCTCTAGCTGCCCACAACACCAGATTAGTGAGCAGTTACTCATTCAGTATTTTTATGAGGGACTTCTCCAGATGGATCGGATCATGATAGATGCTTGATAGATACCATTTTGTTGATTATTTTAATTGCTAAAATCCATGTTTGACCTATGTTTTTATTGTTTAATTGTGAAATTGCCCTAGGTTTTAGAACTTACTCTTATTTTGGACTTAATTATAAATTTGCATTAAATTGGGTTATTTGGCCACTTAATTTCTGATCTATTTTTGTAGGCATGAAAGGTTCATGGACCTAGGGCATACTGGGTCAAACTTGAGTCGGAAGTGACCCGGATCGAGTTATCAAGATTAGGATTAAATCTGGGCCATCCGATTCAAAAGCGGTTAGATCTGAGCCATCCGGGACCATCTGAAGCAATCCGAGCTAGGGCTAGGGTTGATCAAGCACCCTGATCAAGATCTGAAGGTTTCATTCCAATCAGAGCTAAATCAACCGTTGGATCAAGCTCGGAGGGCTCTAGATCGTCCATTCAAAGATTAGGTTGATCTGGACCATCCGTTGCAAATCTGGAGGATCCGAGCTACCACGAGGCAGATCCTGACCCTTGATCAACATCTGAAAAGTTTGGGTCAGATCAGAGCAAGATCAGCCGTTGGATTCATCCAAATTAATCAGAACCGTCCAATGCTAAGTATTTAATCAGATTTTCCACAGCTTCAGCTTTTCGTCGCGTCTTCGCCGCAAACGTCGTCTTCTTCGATAGTTCTTAGTTTTTCTTCGGTTTTTCTTCAATCCGAGGCGCGACCGCATCATTCTCTCCTTTGGATCAAGTTTCAGATCATTGGAAAAGGGTTTCCGAGAAGAATCTAGCTCTAAATTGCCCAAGAACAGGACTGATCGAGGTCTCGTCAGTTTTGCCATCACTTCCTAGAATTCAATGCTGCGCACCATTTCATCCATCTGAGAAGTTCAGAGGGGTTCCCTGAAGTGCTCGGATCAATCTCAAATCATCATCGCAGCTGAGTTGAAGGAATTGGATGGGTTTTCGCAATTGAGCAGAGCTGAGCTAGATTTGCTTCGCAGAGGCAGTTTTCCGACGATGTGTTGAGCTTGCGGGTTCGAGGCTCATATCTTGTGTGACGGCAAGACGAATTTGAGCTCAGAGAAGGGATAGATGCTAGTTTAGTTAGTTAATTTCAGTCAATTAGCTGTAATTTCGTTTCTGTAGTTAAATTTCGTTTCTGCAGTTTCTGATTCTGTTTCATTAGCTGTAATTTCGTTTTGAATGGTTTTTGCAGTAGTTAAGTTTCAATTTGTCAAGTTAGTTAGCTAATGAGCTTGTTTAGTGCACACTTGCTTTTAATTTTAGTTTAATTCCTGTCTAGTTGTTTTCGTTTCAGTTCTGTCAGCTCCTTCTCTGCGTATCAAAATTTCTTCCTGCGTATCAGATTTCTGCTGCTGCATAGAAAATTTTCCTTTACTTGTGTATCACTTCAGTTTCGTTTCTTCAACTCCACATTTCACTTCTGCAATGCTTGCGTTCAAATTCTGCACACCAATAGTTTCTGAATTCAGTTTTGTTCTTTTGTGTGCAACTTTAGTTTCTGCATGAATTGCCTGCTGAATTTCTGCAATTCTGCTCTCATCATCTGCATTAGATTAGTTCTGAATGGGTTAGTTTCATTGCTGCACATTAATGTGATAGCTTCTGAATGGTGTATCAAACGAGACCTTAACAAATTGATTGATGTCAGCTTGTGTTCAGCCGGTTGGTTCTGAATTTTTCAGCGTGCCAATTTCAGATTGAGTATCAACTCCATTTCTGCATTCTCCACTGTTATTGCTGCATTCTCCAATTGTATTTCTTTATTTGCGATTTCAGCACATCAAGAGGTTCTGGTTTGATGAATCATTGCAACAGATAGCAACTTGAACAAGTTGTTTATGCATTTGATCGATTGCTGAAATTCTGCATCCCAAATCTACATGGAGTTTGATTCCTTCATTTCCCTGCTGAATTGGTTTTGTTCCTGCCTTGGTCAGTCTCAGGTTTGAGATTGTTTCATCCTTGCAGTAAACCTCATTGATCGCCTAGCCCACTTCAAGCTGAATTAACCAGCTATATAATTCTGCAAACATTCTCAAGAATTGGCACATGAGTTTTCTTTACTTGTGTATCAAGTTGCTTCATTCCCTTGCCATGTATCAAGCTAGATTTCGGCTTTAATTGATAACCTTCAAAGTTAAAATTCAACTGTAGTGTACTCTTGCATCTGAATTAAGTTTGATTCCTGAATTGTGCCAAAGTGCTTTAGATGATTGAGTGGTCAAGTGGTTGAGTCATTAATTGCATTCACCTTGTTTAGTCATTAGTTAAGTCTACTTGCTTTTCATTGCTTCTCTATTTTTATTTGAAACCAAATCCAATTCTGATTCGAAACCCAAAAATATCAACGACACATAAATACGAGCGCGAATCAAATAAACATCAACTAGTCCCTAGGAAAAATACGACCTGTGGCCCCTTTACTACGTTTTCATATTTTTGATTGCAAAAAGGGTTTCCAGCATTTTATAAATTCTAAATTCTGACGGATCCACATTCGTGACAACTTTAATTAGCTAAATCGGGTCCACTCCTCCACACTTAACCTTGAGCGTCTCGCGAAATCACTAAATATGTATCCCTTAGGCTTTCTTAAGCATAATTAGAAGCAAATGAAAATAAATTACCTAGGGTCGTCAATTCTCATAAATCTAAGCTCTATGGATTAGTATCTTGTCCTTAAATCAACAACTTAGCCTTTTCATCCATCATGAGTCATTGAGATGAATTTAAATCACTAGCCTTTCAAGGAAAATTTTGGTGGCTCTCTCCTTAAGTTCTAAGTTGATGATGGAAGTGGAGCTCACTCATACACACATGCTTCTTGCACTACCATATGCTTGCTTATTATCTAATCTCCACCATTAATCATGATTAGGATCAATATCTACAAAAACAAATGAAAACATGGAAAATGGTAAGAAATGGAGTAAAAATTAAGGAAATGGAAAAATTGATAAAGTGGAAGACTTGAGTGCTCAAGTATGTTTCCAATGTACTTTGCCCCATCTTTACAATCCTCTAGTGATATCAAAAGTATGGTGGAGTGAAACTTGAATAAATTCCTTTGATTTGGATGAAAAACCCTTCCTTGATTTCCTTGTGCCAAGTTTGCCTATTGCGTGCCAACTTGCTTCTTCTTTTTTCCTTTTCTGATTTTTTTTAATGAAATCAGAATGATGATGGAACAATTCTTCAACGTGGATAAGATTATCTTCACTAGTATCATAATGCCAACAACTCATTGTGTGCCCACTTTGTTCTTCTTCTTTTTTTTTCTTCAAACTGCTTCTAATGGATCACTTCAGATCAGGAACACAATTTCCTATTTCAGATTACAACTCCACATTCCAATCTGATTCGTGACAGCAGGTTGCATCAAATGAAAATGGCAGATTTAAATGCTTCAATTCCTGTTTTGATTCCATCCACACTGATTTTTCTTCCTTGCGAATTCACAGCAGTTCTTCAATAGATTCAGCAGCCGCGCAATCCATTCTAAGAATCTAGAATTGTTAGGCTCTTCATCCTTTCATCCTCTACTTCCCTACACGAAAATTTTCTGTTTTGGCACATTTCGATTGCACACTGAAAATTCTGCACATCTTCAACTCACAGATTTTCTTGTTATTTTCAGATCTGTCCAGCTCAGATTTTGTTCAGCTGCAGTTCCAAAACAAACTGACCAAAAACAGCTGCAATTTCCTTTCTAACAAAGTGGCCGAAACATCCTCTATTAGCTGCAAATTCAGCTACTTGCAAGTGGAGTTCTTTTAGCACAAATTTTCTGCATTGATCCCAGCTTTAAAAAGCTTCAATTCAGCCTCCATTCAACTTTTTCTCAGCTTCATTTTAGACTTAACAGCTGGAGTTCAGCTTGTTTCAGCTGCTATTCAGATTTTAATTTTGCACAAACAGCTGTAATTTTCTGAAATTACAGCCAATGTATGGCTGCAATTGCGTGCCACTTTTACTTGGACACAGCCTTCCTCATTTTTTTCTTATTGATTTCAGATCTGTCCAGCTGCTAACTTCTATTCTCGCAATTCTTTGCTCCTTCATAGCCCTTACATTACATAATAGTGGAGAATTGAGTGCTCCACTTGAAAATTTCAGATTTGTCTGCCCCTACACTGCTTCCTTTTCTTTTTCCTGGTCTGAAATTACAGCAGCCATATTTCTTCCCTGTTTTGATCGGCATTCATGTATTCAACACTTTTTGCTACATTCATATACTTAATTCCTTGATTCCAAGCCTCGGAAACCCAATTTTCAATTCCAAGTTGACACAAACTGCTTTTCTCTTCACTTGTCTCAGATTTGGCACAGATTTGCTTAGTTTCAGATTTTCCAGCTTGTATTCTTCATTCATCAGCTCTAATATTTAGCTCTCGGCAGATTACAAGCAGTGCAGATTTTTCCATCTTCTTTTCAGCTTTTGTTCACCGGATTCACATTGACAACTTGATTTATTCAGCTGCAATCCAGATGATATGCAGCTGCGATTCAGATTGTAGCAGATTGCATTTGATTTCCCTAGCAAGGCTTAGCTGCGGTCCAAAACATTGCTGACCAAAAATAGCTTCACAAAGAAAAATTTTTCTCTTCACTTTGGCACATAAGGTTTTCATGTGCGTGCCACTTTGAACTTGGACTTGCAGATTTTTTTCATTGCCACTTAGATCTTCAAATGATGAGCAAGAATCTAGATGCTTCAATTGTTGTCTTCCTTAACTACTTCTTCTTGCTTGATCTTGATACCAAACTAAACTTAATTTGGCACATGAAAATGCAGAATTTTTTTTTCTCGACATAAATTGCCTCTTTGATACCAAATCTTTCCAAAACACTAGTCACTCCCCCACACTTAAATCTTTGTCCGTCTCGGGCAAAATAGCATCAAGAACATCTCAAACAAAAAGTCCAAAGAAAAAATGTAAGAGTAAGAAATAAGTAAAGAAAAATGGAATAACATATTTTGTTAAAATTGATATGGAAAGGTAAACAAATGATTAGCCTCTATAGATATGATCCAATCATTAAAATATGATTTTGAATGAACCTAAGCAAGTTCTAGAGCCAATGACATATGCGTGTCACAAAAGTAAGGCTAATTCTCACTAGGTAAAAATAATTCATCCAAGTCCTCAATTAAGAATCTAAAGCAAATAGTACTCAAGCATCCAAGATTCATCCATTAGCTCAAACCTTAAGTTTAACAACCAAATTTAATTTATTTTCAAGAGATTCTAAAATGACATGAAGATAACCTAGAGGGATACATTTATTCCTAATCATGCAAGAAAAGTGCCAAAAGAAATAACATGCATTTATTGACACGGACTCAGTTTAAAAGAAAATTCTACTTCTAGAAAGCATAAAAAAATGAAACATGCAATAAAAGAAAATACAAGAAAGAACAATCTCCCCTTTATTCTGGTGGACGGAGTCTATCCAGAAGTAGCCTCCATCGTGGTAGTGGAGGGTATGAGTGGCTGAGAGAATTAGGACTCCCCCACACTTGAACTTTGCAGAAAAATGCTCCGGTGGCCGAAGGCGATTTAGGTTCAAGATCCATTGAAGGAATGGAGGGCTATGGATTAAAGTAAGATCTTCTCCTCCTTCTTGATGCCTTTCAGAAGTACTTCCAGGAGGTTGGAGTCTGTTCAGATGGAGTACCCACTCCAGAAGTCTTCTAGACCCTGCAAAACAATGTAATACCTCTCTCAAGCGTGCAGGATCAGAAAAAAAATAAAATAATATCAGTCTCTGCATAAAATAAATCCAAAACTGCATTACATCCAATTAAATCAATTCTTGGTGCCTCAATAAAATTTTTACAATTATTTCCTACAAAATTTGCATCCAGATACTCATCACAAATAAAGAAATCAATTTCTGGCACATTAATAGAAATTTCGCAATTATTTTCCATTCATGGTGTATTAAGCAATGTGTCACAGCCAATCAAATCAATCTCAGATATCTCCATAAGTTTTTCACATTCAACCTCAGCATAAGATATTGCAAGAGATTCATCAAAATAAATAACATCAATTTCAGGCACTTCTAAAAATTTTTCACATTCATATCACAAAAGATGTATCAAAAGATTCATCATAACAAACTACATCAATTATAGGTCTCTAAATTATTTCGCATCATATCTACAAGAGAGTATCAAGTAATGCATTATGACCAAGGAAATCAATATTTGGTACCTCTATTGGATTTGCACAAGCAGTTTCTACACAAGGTATATCAATAAATTCATCAGAATCAATAAAGTCAGCACTAGGTATCTCGCTGCATTTTTTTGAACAAAGAGGAGAAATACTTACCTGAGCGTGATGGAGAATACCTGGAGGTTCTACAAGGGTAGATGTATCCATGGCCTCCTCTTGGTCAAGTACATGCTCCTCTTCAGCCTCAGACTCTGGTGGACACTCAACTAAAGCAGGTGATCCTTGGGTGCTTGCTTCCACCATGCAAGTCCCTACACTTTCTGGTTCATCCTTTGAATCTTCTAATGTACCAGTCAACTGTGGTGGTCCCTGGGGCTTAGTGCAATCCCCTACACCTATGGAATCATCTCCTATGCATTCTTCTTCTGTAATATCTGCAACAACAACATTAGAAAAATTAGGGCCATCAATAACACTATCATCACAAAATAAAAGTCTAGAATGGTCCTGTGGAGCTTCATTTTCTTCTTCTGGGGCTGAAAAATTTGAAAATGAATTTTGAGTAGGAATCTCCGGAGGGATGCATGCTGTAGGTGCCCTATATTTGATGATTTCTTCTTCTTCTTCTTCTACCAAAATTCTAAGATCACTTGAAGAAGGCCATGCATTAGGGTCACCTTGAACTGATATAAAACCAACTCCGAGGCTCTCAGAATTACAAGCAACTTGAGAATATAACTGTTCTGATTCTTGGGCTTTTATCTGATTCCATTGATCTACCAATTTTGCAAGGCGTTGTTGTTGAAGTTGTTATTGTTGAAAATTTTGCTGTTGTAGTTGTTGAACTTGTTGCAACATCTCCATCATCCTTTGTTGTTGAGCCTCAAGCTCTTGTTGGTCTTGAAAAGTAACATAAGGCTGCTGAAGATCAAGAGTAGGCTGTGCATGCTGAAATGGAAACTGTGGGGGCTGATCAAATGGTTGAACAGGCTGATTAAACTGCTGAAAATTTGGTTCCCAAGTTGGTGGAGATGGCTGAAAATTGTAACCCTGAAAATCTTGGATCTGAGGTTGAAATTGTGGTGGTGAACACTGAAATTGAGTGGGCTGAAAATTCTGGTTTTGTTGCAGGAAATTCTGATTAATAGGCTGTGAGGGCTGGAAAAATAGTTGGTTTTGAGGTGGAAATGTTTGAAACGATTGACAATCTTGCTGCCCTTGTTGATATGGCTGGAATTGAGGTTGAAATTGATTATTTCCATGCTGAAAACTTGCAAAAGGTTGCTGGAAATTTTGGTTAAAATGCTGAAATTCTTGCTGAAATTGTTGGAATTGTTGTGGTGGCTGAAATTGTTGAGGTTGCTGAAATTGAGGCTGACAAAACTGATTTGGTTGCTCAAAAACTGAAAATTTGGGCTGCCCATTCTGAATTTGTTGGAAATTTGAGTAGGGCTGTTGGAAATCTTGCTGTGGTGGCTGCTGAAATTGCTGGAAAGATTGAAATTCTGAAAAAGGGCTGAACTGGCTGAAATTGGTGTTGAGGTTGCTGAAATTTTGGCTGAATTGGCCTCTGGTAAGTAGATGACTGAGCTTTATGTTTTTGTTGGTATTCCAACACCTTACACTTACATTTCAACTCCACCAATGCCTCTTTTATCTCTTTACAGAACTCTGGTGACCACATTTTGATCTTACAGCCCTGTCACAAAACAAACAAGAAAAATGGCAGCAACCGTATACAAAAGATAAAGCACAAGAAAATAAAATCAAATGATATGCCCATAAGCACACAAGCAAAAATCAAACAAATCAACTAGTTGCTTCCCCGGCAACGACGCCAAAAATTTGACGGACCCGATTTAGCTAATTAAAGTTGTCACGAAATGTGTGGATCCGTCAGAATTTAAATATTTATAAACAGCTGGAAACCCTTTTTGCAATCAAAATATGAAAACGTAGTAAAGGGGCCACAGGTCGTATTTTTCCTCGGGACTAGTTGAGAGTTTGTTTGATTCGCGCTCGTGTTTATGTGTCGTTTGTGAATTTGGGTTTCGAATAAAATTAAATTTTGGTTGCAATCAGAAATTACAATGCACTAAAAATCACACTTAATTTGATGCCAATCAACGCCAACGCTTCTCTTGATACAAGAAATGCAACAGTTAAAACTAGTATGCAAAATGAAGCTTAAAATTAAAGAAATGAGCTGGCTGTGACGCAAACTGAATTTTGAATGCAATAGCTCGCTAAAAGGGTTAACTGAGGATTGTAAGAATTAAGGCTGAATGGCAGAATTCGAAGCTGAAATACAGAAATAAAGTGATGCGCAAACATGAACCTGATTTGCTACATGTGCCGGCAATGCAGAAATGAGATGCAATACTTCAGAACCGAATTGATCTAATTTGAAAAACAATGCTGATAGAAAAATTGCTATGCATGAACGAGAAGAGAACTTCAGATCTGGAATCAGCAGTGCAAGATCAACTCAATGTAGAAATTGGATGTGTAGATAAACAGGACTGAAACACAGCAGTATCAGAAACCGAATTAGAATGCAGGAAATGGAAAACAGAAATTAGATGCAGAATTTCAGAATCTCCTGCCAAGAATCAGCAAGTTGAATTCAGATTCAAACCAAACATCTAAGATCAAGTTCTCTAGTCTAGTGTTCAGGGAAAGTCAGAGAAGCTACTGATAATTTGATACGGCTTCAGAATTTATTAACTCAGACCTTGCAGCTATAAAAACCGAACTGATAAGCAGCTATGGATTCAGAAATTCAGACCAAGGATGATAACTTCAAAAATGAACTTATGTGCAGCTTTTGGAAGCAGAGATTCAGCAGCAAATATGGGAATCGAGTTATCAGAAATCAAGTTGCAGAAACAAAATCAATGCAAAACAAGTTGTACTTAACCGCAGAAATAAATCTAACTTGCTAAACAATCTCAATTCAACTTCAATAACAACTAATGTTGTCTGCAATTACAAGAATTAAACTAGACACGAATTACAGAGGGAATAAATTGAAGATTTCAGAAACTAAAGGAAATTTCAGAAATAAAAATGCTGATACGAAATGCAGGAAATAGGGATACAAACTGTCAACTTGATACGCAAGGATTTAAGCCAAAAACAACTGAAATTTAAAACAATTATACACTAGAAAAGCTTCCTAAACTACTCAACTTGAAGGACATAAACCTAATTAAGCAGAAACAAGTAGGAAACGAAATTAACCAATCTGAAACCAATTCAGTAATGAAACAGAAATGACAGAAATGAAATTACAGACTAGTAACTGAAAATTCAATAAGAACTAAACACCGATCTCTTCCCTTAGCTCCAGTACTCCTTGCTCGTCACACAAGGGTGAGCCTCGAACCCCTAAACTCAACAAAACAATGGAAAACAGCCTCTGTGAATCGATTCAATCCAACTCGGCTCAAAGCTGAAAACAGCAATCGATCAACTCAATCTCGCTATGTAGTATGGAGATGATGATTTGGGGATGTTCTGAGCTCAGCCGAGGACCCTCAGGCTAGCTCGGATGGATGTGAAGTGGCACAAAACAAGACCAAGGCGATCAACTCACAAATCTAATGAGACCCTCAATCATCTCTGTTTTTGGCCGGAATTGAGCTAGAATCCTCACGGAGAACCCTTCACAATGATTTAGAACTGGATCAAGGATCGAAATCGATGTGGTCACGCCCTCTGTTGAAGAAAATTACAATAGAAATGAAGAACAGCTGAAAAACGCGAAGAACTGCGGAAGCTACGGCGAGGACGCGACAAGGGAAGAGCTGGGCAGATTTTTTCTTAAGTAATTAACTTTGGACGGCTCAGATTGAATTGGATGAATCCAACGGCTGATCTTGCTTTGATTTGAGCCAAACTTTGAGGATGTTGATTAGGGGTCAGGATCTGCCTCGTGGTAGCTCGGATCCTCCAGATGTGTAACGGATGGTCTAGATCAACTTAGTCTTTGAATGGACGATCTAGAGCCCTCCGAGCTTGATCCAACGGTTGATTTAGCTCTGATTGGGATGAAACCTTCAGATCTTGATCAGGGTGCTTGATCAACCCTAGCCCTAGCTCGGATTGCTTCAGATGGTCCCGGATGGCTCAGATCTAGCCGCTTTTGAATCGGATGGCCCAGATTTAATCCTAATCTTGATAACTCGATCCGGGTCACTTCCGACTCAAGTTTGACCCGGTATGCCCTAGGTCCAGGATCCTTTCATGCCTACAAAAATATTTCAGAAAATTAGTGGCCAATTGATCCAAATATGTGTAAATTTGCAATTAAGTTCAAAATAAGAGAAAGTTCCAAAACCTAGGGTAATTTCACAATTAAGCAATAAAAACATAGGTCAAACATGGATTTTAGAAATTAAAATAATCAACAAAATGGTATTTATCAACCACCTCGGGGAAGCGGAGCGCCCGCAATCTCCCGGGCCAGAAGACCCCGAGATCACCTCAGGGAAGCGGAGCCCAAGCAGCATTAGACCTCAAGAAACGATCCCTCCCTTTTTTCTCGGATCCGTGGATAAGCATCTCCACTATTGCGGAGTCATCATGACCCTTAAATATTGCAACGGGTCACACTTAATGACGGCGTGGACCGTTTCAAAGACTATCCTGTAACCGACGAATGGAGGGGATGTGGCATAGATCATGGGACGCACCAAGGCAGCCGCCGCAGGTATAAAAGGTATTTCAACCCCTCCAGTAAAGAGGTTATGCATTCTCTCCTACTCATACATCTTTCCGCCTTCTACTTTTCCTCTCCATCGAGGCATTGACTTGAGCGTCGGAGTGGGCTCCGCCGGACAACCTCCAACGTGTTTGCCTAACACTCGTGTTGATCTCGCAGGGCATGGAGTTCCTACCCCATCGTCAACATCTACGTGGGCAGAACCCCGGTGACTGGTTGTCGACGTCGATTCCTTCCAGAACAAGTTCGGCGCCGTCTGTGGGAATCCAGTAAAGCACCAGAAGGAGTGCCGATGGCAGGGCCGGAGGGACAATCCATTGCCCTGACAAGGGAGGAACTGGATCGCTTGGTAGCCAACGCCATCAAAGAAGCGCTCGAGCAGCACCAGGTCGAGCAAGCCACCTTGCAGCGAGGGGCTCCTGCACAAGAGGAAATCCCTAGAGTCTGTTAGATCGTGTTGGACACGCTAGAGGGGGGCTAATAGCAACTTTCGATTCTTCTACCTGTGATGTTAGCGTGCGCAAGAGAAAACAATAATAACAATAATAAACAATCGCTAACACTAACCTTTACGTGGTTCGGAGATGACGCTCTTACTCCACGGTAGTCCATAAGGTGGATGATCCCTTGATCCTTCGGCAGATCACTCCCCGGATTCCCTTCGGCTAGCTCGTGTAGCTCCTTGTGGGTGGAGAAACCTCACCACAAACCCGAACACACTTTCTGAGCACTAAGACTACTAATGAGCTCTAACTAAGCTCATTTCGTCAACCCTTTCCCAGCCAACCCGAGCTGCTTTAAATAGAGCTCATGACTTGAAAGGGTCGCTACCAGTCGACTGCTCCCAGGGCAGTCGACTGCCCCCACTCAAACTTGACCGTTGCAAACCCAACGTTCGAATTTTGGCCTCTACCAGTCGACTTCCCCCATAGCAGTCAACTGATCTTTCTGCCACTTTTATCAGTCGACTGTCTGGGAACCAGTCGACTAGTACCTAGGTTTTTCCCTTCCCGAGTACAATTCTCTCAGCACTCGACCCCTAGGATTTCCCCGAGTACATTCCCTCAGCACTCGTACCCTCACGACTCAGCTAACTCCTCACCAGCAGCCTTGACTGTTACCGTCGCGCCATCTTCGTCTTCGGCCCTCGTCCCTCAGATACGCACACAAGCCTTCATCTTGTCTCCATGCCATCCTTCACGTATGCCTCGAAGTCCGCGTCCCTCGTCTCATCGTCCCTGCTATCCATGGTCCCTCAGGTGTGCACACAAGCCCCCGACTTGCCTCCATGTCACCCTTCACTGTACCAAAGCTGTCCAGCTAAGTTAATATGTGTAACCTGCACACCTGCACACTCACATACACATATCAAATTACAAGGGTAAATCTAACTTAAACCCTTTGCCCAAACATCAAAACACATGGTCACTCCGGACCATAGATTTCCCCAACAATCTTCCCCTTTTTGATGTTTGGCAATACGTTTAAGTTAGGGAAAACAAATAGCAACACACAATGCTAATCAACCATTTGGACTTACGTTGCCAAGGCTCCACCTTGGACTTATACCGCCAATGCATATGCAATGCAAAAATATGGATCCTATCCCAAGGCATCCCCACACCTAACCTCCCTAAGTTAGGAATTTTTACCAAAACAGGCTTTTTAAAACCTCCCCAAGGCTCCCCATACATTGGACTTACAAAGACTTTTTAAGAACCTCTCCAAGGTTCCCCTTTACGCCAACAATGGAGCAACAATGTTCCCCCTAGACCTAGGATTTCCCGCAAAGGCGCATGTTTGGTTTCCCACTTAAATGCAACACTTCTCCCCCTGTGCCATACATCAAATGAATTCCAACATTTTCCCCCTTATTGGCCTCTTTAACCCCTAAATGATTATAAACACAGTGTACTAACCCCCCATAAGGTTTCATACTTGTTTCACCTCATTTGGACACCTTTTAATAGCTGAAACCCATTTTCCAGCCTTTACCAGTCGACTGGTATAGTTACCGGTCGACTGACACTCTGAAAACTCAATTTTTAACTTTCTGAACTCAACTTCAGAAATACGCCAGAAATTTCACAAATCTCCAAAAATTTCCAAATTTTGTGGAGAGGTTTGTGGTACCCATACCTAATTGGGAAAAATACATCCAAAAATGTATCCATCACTATTCTCAAGATTGACATAAAACCCAAAACTAGTTAAAAAGTTCAATTGAACCTTGATCTAAAGCCCTAGTTTTGGTCTCCTCTTGATGTCTTTGCCCATACCAATCCACAATGCATCCCTAGCATTGTTTTATATGACATTTATACATCAAAAACCAACTTTCATGCTTTATGACCCCAATGTCATATTATCATGCATGAAACTCAAATCCAACATGCCAAACCCCAATAATTGAGACTCAAGTCCGTCTCCAACTCTTTTGCCACACTCCATGGTCCACCTAGACCTCTAGGAGAACACCTCCTGAGATCCATTCACCATATATCCCAAAGACTCCTAGAGCTCCCTCTTGAGCTCTTTGCCTTAGCCACCTCCCTAGGTGACTCAACAAATACTAGACCACACCGGTGTACCCCTCGGTGACTCTTGGCCTACAAACTTAACCCTCTTAACCTTAGACACCTTGTCCTTGGTTAAGCTTTTTTTCTTTCCTTTTGATGGCATCCCTTTGTCATTCTTGGACTTTCCCTCCTTGCCATAATCATATGCTACCCTAGCATATTTCTTTTTCTTGGCATGGGAGACCTTAGATCGGTATCCTAGACCCGATCTATCATGGTTGAGTTTTAGACCACCCAACACCATATCTAAACCCTTAGATCCAACCGTGAATCTTTCTAGGGTCTTTTCCAATCTATCAAGTTTTTCCCTTAATGCTTGATTTTCTCTTTCTAGGTTCTCAAACCTAGTATCCACATGTCCTCCTTGGACATTCCTAGACCTACCTGTTGGTGCAAAAAGCACCCAAGTCGAACCTGTATTTTGATAATGGGAAAAGGGTTCAAAAGTTAAGATATAATGTTTATCTAACATGTTACTCAAGTGTGCAGGAAAAGTCCTAGCGAAGGACTGCTAGGCACCTGGCGAAGGAATGCCAGGATACAAAGCCCTAGCGAAGGACTGCTAGCCACCTGGCGAAGGAATGCCAGGATACAAAGTCCTAGCGAAGGACTGCTAGGCACCAGGCGAAGGACAGCTTGGTACTGAAGACCTGGCGAAGGACAGCTAGGCACCTGGCGAAGGACTGCTGGGCAAAAGTCCAACCGGAGGAGCCGGTTGACATCAGGTAAATTCTTCCGAGAGGAGTAGGTGAGGACGCGTTCCCCGTCGAGGGAACAGTAGGCGTCGATTCGACCTAGGACTCCATTTTGGAGACCCAAAGTCAGAACCAAGACAGCTAAGGCTGTATAAAACTAACATATTATTGCTCTATGTTATTTTGGACTAACCTTGGATGTAGGACCGAAGGAACGAGTGTCTACAGCTCAGAGAGACTCAAAGGAGTGAGGCAGAAGCTGAGTAGGGCGCCCGGAGTGTCCCGGGCGCCCCCAAGGTTTTTTTTTTCCAAAAGAAATATCTTATTCCAAGAAGGAAAAAATCTATATTAGAAGGGGGACCAAACCTGACCTTCCAATATAGAAATACAAGAGTCTCGATATGATTTACAAGATATAGCTCTAAACATAAACTTTGCTAAAAAACTATGCAAAGTGGATCTGTCAAGGAAATTTAATATCAAAGCTCCAATGTTTAAACTTTTGCTTTCAGGGCGCCCCCAAGGTGAATACAAAAGAAGTTGAGCAAATGTACGCTTCGACAGCTCAAAGGCGGGGCGCCCCCATGCTCCCGGGCGCCCCGGATGGTCCGGGCGCCCCGAGCTCAAGCTAACGAAATGGATAAGAGGCAAGCCGTGAGAAGCCAACGGATAAGAGTCAACCCAGGCGCCCCCGTCAAAGTCTGATCCCGAGTTCAAAGTGATCAGAGCTGACCGAGAGGAGCTCGGATCAGATGACACGTGGGGGGCGCCCCCGACGTTCCGGGCGCCCTCAGGGGCTATAAAAAGGCCCTCGGCCCCAAGGCTTCAGAACAACAATTCTTCCAATGCATTCACGCTCTTCTGCTCCAGCGCTCTGTCCCGGAAACCTCCCGACTCAAGATACAAGCGCCGACGATGTCCCTCTGCTTCGAAAATACGATCTACTCCGGACGTCGGTAAACAAGAACGGATTTCTTTTAGTTTACTGTACTATTCTTGTAATACATTTTGTAAACTGTTTTTGCGCATATATAGAATTGCCCGCAGTAAACGGTCAACGACCGTGGGCCTTGGAGTAGGAGCCGACCGCGACTCCGAACCAAGTAAAATCGTGGTGTTCGTGTGTGTTTTATTTTATTTATTTCCGTTGCAAATTCTCTTTTATAAATCCGAACGTTTTACGATATTCACCCCCTCTATCGTTTCTCTCGATCCAACAAGTGGTATCAGAGCGGGGAAGCTCAAAATTGGTGCAACCACCAATTTGAGAATTTTTTGGATTTTTACGAAATCTTTTTAATATTTTTTTTTGAAACTTTCTTTTAATCGAGGTTGGTGTAACACCCCTTGACAAATATTTTTCTTTTACTTCCCGCACTACTAATCCAAGACCAAGTCTTGGGATATCTCTTTCCGTTTTTTTTGTTTCAGATAAATGGCCATGCAAGAAGGCTTCAGCACCGCAAGACCGCCGCTCTTCAGTGGGGAGGACTTCTCTTACTGGAAGAGCAAAATGGAAGAGCAAAATGGAGGTCCACCTGAAAACTCAGGTGGACATGTGGATAATCATCCAGTCCGGACTGGAGATTCCAAAGAATAATGAAGGAGTACCTCAGACCTACACAGAGTGGGACACCGCTCTAAAACGGAAGATTGAAGCTGATGCAAAGGCGACCCAGACCCTCCAATGCGGCTTATCAAAAGAGGAGCTAAACCGGGTGGGTCCATTCAACAGTGCCAAGGAGTTGTGGGGGAAACTGATCGAGCTGCACGAAGGAACTTCAGACACTCAGATCAGCAAGAGAGATCTCCTCCTGAACAAGCTGTATACGATCAAGATGAATGACAATGAAACAACAGCTCAGCTCCACGCTCGAATTCAGGAGCTAATGAACGGACTGCACACAATCGGTCACAAGGTAGAAAACCGTGACCTGATAAGGTACGCTCTTAATGCTTTCCCGAGAAACACCTTGTGGGCATCTATGGTAGATGCATACAAGGTTTCAAGGGACCTTTCAAAAAATAAACTAGACGAACTGTTTTCTGAACTTGAGTTGCATGAGCAGACTAACTGCACCATGGCCGAGAAAGGTATTGCACTTATTGCAAGTAAAGCTGGAAAGGTATCCAAGAAGAAATCTCAACCGGCACCCGAGTCTGACTCAGACTCAGAAGACGAAGAAGGAGATCGACCTAAGCTGGTCCAACTGGCCCGGAACTACTACAAGGAATTGAAGAACCAAACCAACAGAAGGAAAGCCAGCCGAAGAAAGGATGAACCAACAGAACCCTCAAATGAAAAGAACAAGCCCAACGTGACCTGTTATGAGTGCAAGAAGAAGGGCCACTACAAGACCGAATGCCCCAACCTGAAGGAAACAAAGAAGACGAGGAAGAAGAAGGCACTTCATGCAACGTGGGATGAGTCCTCCTCTGAAGAAGAAGAAGAAGAGGTCCCACAGTCGAACCTGCTCGCGCTAACTGCCTCAGAAAAAATCGAGATGAGTCAGAATCGGAACAGGACGACGGTAGACTAACATTTTCAGACGACGGCGAAACTAAGGTAAGTGGTTTTTCTAGAAGTCAGTTAAATGAGTTAATTTCTTATCTTTCTCGAGATTTGGCGAAAGCTAAACTCCGAGTCGAATCCTTTCGACAGGAAGTAAAACTCCTGAAAGAGGGAGCTGACTCTAGATCCTTAACTGAGAATGTTTAAGAAGGAACCTCTACTCAAGTTGAAAAACTTGAGAAAGAGAACCCCTCACTGAAAACTCAAGTTAAGGACCTTAGATCAGCTTTAGAATGATTCACCTCTGGTTCCAAGGGTCTTGACATGATTCTTGGAAAACAGAAATCGATTCTAAATCGATCCGGAGTAGGCTATAGAACCAAATCTAGAAAAAGATCCTACTATGCTGTACTGAACCAGTCCAGAAATAAAGTTCAGGCATGGGTACCCAAACCGTACCTGAATAAACAAACTGGATCAAATCAGTATTGGATCCCCAAGGACAAGATTCACATCTTGCCAAACCATTATCGTGGCTATAGTCCAGGGGGAGCCAAATTAAAAACTATATTTATTGTTAGATAGAATTCAATTCTTGTTTTCAAATTGCATGTTTACTTGTTTATTTAATTTCTGCAATTTACCATGCTTAGACTTAGGACTGACTAGTTTAAGGACTGAACCAACTTAACTGAAAATTGACAACATAGTATTGGGAGGAGGTGAGATGATAGTACGTTAGGGAAGCCAATTATAATAAGGTCAAGTATACCCTACTTGGTCTCTTTAGACTGGTGAAACTAGCCGAAGCTACCGATCCAAGACCCAAACTAGTTAGACCAGAATTTTTCAAATAATAATTTTGAAAATGAAATTTTATTAAAAGGCTTTGTCAAGGAAAGGGTTGATGATCTAATAAGGCTACGGCCAAAGAAGGCCTAGTGCCTCGCCAAGACCTGGAAGCCGATTTTTGAAATTCAAATTTAAATTATTCTTTGTCAAATTCGAATCTAACATAAATTTTCAGTTAACTATAGATTCAAACATAATTTTTAAATAAACTCAATTCAATTGTTTTCAAAATTAATTAAGTGTTCAAAATAAATTATAATTTTTTATAATATTACCTACCAAAACCTGTCTCACAAAACCCGTAAGGCTAACGTGAATGATAACCCTAGATTTGGGTGAGACAGACTAGACTGTGAAAATTAATTTAGGCTATTCTTGACTCTAATTGGATCCAAATCAACAAAACTCTTTATGTGTAGGAACATAAAGATTTGGACCAATGGATGTTGGATAGCGGTTGCTCCAGACACATGACTGGAGATAAATTGAAATTCACCAAACTCAAGTTCAAGAACCTAGGCTCAGTGGCATTTGGCAACAATGCTACACTCAAGGTAATTGGGTCAGGTAATATTGAACTTAAATCTGACTTTGTTATTAAGAAAGTGCTCTTGGTTGAAAATTTCAATTTTAACCTGCTTAGCATAAGTCAGTTGTGTGATTCTGGTTATATAGTTACCTTCAACAATTCTAACTGCCTGATTAAAAACCTGCAAGACTCGGAAATAATGCTTAAGGGCACTAGGAAAAATAATGTTTACACTATAAACCTACCCCTGGTACTGTAACACCCGCCCTTTTCTACAGCCTTACGGCGGCGCTACGTGACATACATATACGCATGTGGACTTCTTTATGCAGCGGAATAGTTTTTAAACTTTATCCACATGCGTTTAAACCATGCACTTATAACTTAAATCATGTTGATACATTCTTGACTATCATTCTTAAACATAGCGACATGGTAAGCTTAGCATCATTCTTAATCATGTAGCATCATTCTTAAACATGTTTGCATGGTCATCATATAAAGGGAGTAAGACACATGATCTTTTCTTTTCTTTTGCCAAGTCATTGCCACACACACACTTGCCCCTCCTGCTGCTTCCCTTAGCTGAAGACCTCATACTTGATCTGCGGTATAAGAACATAAGACTATAAGCACATAGGCTTAGTAAGACCCTTTCCTACTCACAAAAACCATACGTCATATCATACATGAACATATGAAACATTCAACATAGCATAACATAATTATCATTGCATAATTCGTAACATGAACGTAAGCATATAACATGGCATTCTTTAGCATAACATAAGCATATAACATGGCACGGTTCTTAACATAATATAAGCATATAACATGGTTCTTAACATAACATAAGCATAGCATTGTTCTTAACATAACATAAGCATAGCATGGTTCTTATCATAACATAAGCATAGCATGGTTTTTAACCTAACCTAAGCATAGCATGGTTCTTAACATCACATAAGCATATTTATTCTTAACATGGTGTGATACATGGCATAAACATAAACATAAAATATACTTAGCATGACATGATAAATAAACATAAAACATACTTAGCATGACATGATACATGGCATAGAGATAACATAAAACATACTTAGCATGACATGATACATGACATAGAGATAAACATAAAACATACTTAGCATGTCATGATACATGGCATAGAGTTAAACATAAAACATTTTCCATCATGGCATAATGCATAACATGAATGAATGCATGAGTCAAATGCATATACATAAGGATGCTTAATTTTAAAATCATACTTTTAAATACTTAAACATAATCATAACATCATTGGGGTCCCCGGCTTGTACCACATACATACATCATGTGTGCGCATCCCTAAGTAAATACGAGGTAGCTAGTCTCGACCTACTAGGGTAAGGACAGCATAGTCGGTAGTCCCAGAACCGGGGCGTTCTTAAGGTGCCCATCCCTGTTGCACAGCTTCGGTAGTGCCAGAACCGTGGACAGCATAGTCGGTAGTCCAAAACCGGGGCATTCTTAAAGTGCCCATCCCTTGGACCCTTACTTCGGTCCGATACAAGCCCATTCATAAAGTAAGATAACTTTGCATGCTTCATCATTCATAGACATACATAACATTTCATCATTCATACTTAACATCATGATGCCGTAAAGGCCTGAACATTCATCATCATTCATTATCTTCATTCATAAGGTATGTCATGCATACATCATTTTGTCTTAGAGCCATGATTATCATTTTCATTCATCATCTTTATTCTTAAACATGACATACGTACATATCATTCATAAAACATGGCATACATACGTATCAATCGTAAAGTATGGCATACATACATATCATTCATTAAGCATAGCATACATACATATCATTCATAAAGCATGGCATCCATACATATCGTTCATAGAGCTTATTTAAAACATGACCCATAACCTAAGCATACAGGGTCATAATACATAGCACATAAGGTTGGGTTTTTAGGCATCATAAAATCCATACAACCTACTTAGACATATATCTATGTTATAATAAGCCATAACCAAGTATACTTGGAACCCTAGCCTATCCCCAAACCCTAGAGTAGAGGCTTGGCCGAAACATGTAAGGAAAGGTTTAATCATTCAAATGACATGTGAGGTAACATAAGGTAAGGAAAAGACCATACATTACTTATAAAGCCATAGGAAGCTATTAGGGCTCATGCTTAGGGTTAACCCTAACTCCTAGTCCTTCTTCCTAGGGTCGGCCGAAACATACATGGGCGATGGGCCCATGGAAAATTCATAAAAAAATTCCAATTAAACACCTAACACCTTCCATACCATACCATAGGAGCCATTGGGACCCTTACTTGAAATAAGCCCTAACTTGTTGCCCTATTATCCATCTTGGCCGAAACTTGTAGGGTCTCTAGGCTATGTGAAAAATTCACACAAAACATCCTCAACCTCCCTTGTATCATGAGGGTATACAAGACATACACTTGAAGGGTTAGATCCAACCCTAACCATGGGATCATGGTAGTGGCCGAAAACCCTAAGGGCACTAGGGTACTCCAAAAATTCTCCCAATCATATTCTAACCTATCTTCATCATAAGAACAGATTAGAAAACATGAAAGACATTTTTAACATCATTTTTGAACCCAAACACATGGTGGCCGAAAGTTCAAGGTAAGTTCATGGGTTTTTCTCCACATAAAACCTAAACCAAACTTCATATTATAATCAATAACAAGGAGAACTATTACACCACAGGTGAGGGAGTTTTACCTTAGATTATCTTGGTTTTAGACCTTAGATTTGGGAGAAGGATGAAGACCTTTTTGCTTTTTAACCACCTCTAGCCTTTGTAACCTTGAACAAGAATCTTGGATCTCGAAGGAGAGGACTTCTTGTGGACTTTTCTCCAAGGAAAACCCCTCCTATGGGGTTCGGCTAGAAGGAGGAAGAAGGAGGAGAAATGTGGCTTGGTGGATGAGGAGAAGAGAAATGAACCTTAATGGTTATGTTATCTCTTATTTATGCACCATGAAGAGGGGTAAGTGAAGAGACATGGTGCCTTCTCTCTTGTGACTCCTCACTTTCCTCTAGCCTTAACAAGAATTCACTTCATTCTCTCATAGCACTCCCTTGCTAGGTGAATTGGTTAGTGCATGCATGGTTGTAGACTAGGTCCAAGGTTTAATCCTTGGTGCATGCACTTTATTTTTATTTTCTTTTTCCTTATTTTCGAAAATTCCCTAAAAGTCACCCATAATCATGCCAAAATTCCTAATTAAAATTCTTTTATATTTATATTAATTTCTACCTAATTAAAACCCATTTTTGGAGCCCATATAAGGTCCATTAGTACTTAGTTTCTCAATTTAAATGAGAAAATCATGGATTTCTAGGCTAAGGTTCATACTAGTATCTCTACGTTCCTCGGAAATCTATCTAGACATTATCAATATTTTAAAGAAAATATTGAAAGGATTTTGCGGGTCGTTACAGGTACCTAAATGTATATTAACTCAGTTAGAACAATCAAACCTCTGGCATAGGAGATTAGGTCACACTAATATGAGAATTATCTCGAAAATCACCCAACTTGGCTTAATTAAAGGTATCCCCAAAATTAAAAATAATGAAAACCTAATATGTGAATCATGTAATCAAGGTAAACAAACCCGATCTAACCACAAACTAATTCAATCTGATCTAACTCAAACCACACTTGAGCTCTTGCACCTTGACCTATTTGATTCACATGGAGCCAAGTCACTAAGCGGAAACCGGTACTGCTTAGTAATAGTTGATGATTACTCTAGGTTCACCTGGGTTAGGTTTCTAAAGACCAAAGATGAAACCCTAAACCTATTTAATAAATTCTGTAAGTTAATTGAAAATCAAAACGATACTAAAATCAAAAGACTTAGGAGTGACCACGGGGCAGAATTTGAAAATCAACGGTTCGAGGAATTCTGTAAGGTAAATGGATACATACATGAATTTTCATGTCCTAGAACCCCCCAGCAAAATGGGATAGTCGAAAGGAGGAATAGAATACTACAGGAAGCCGCTAGGGCTATGCTCAACGAATTCAACCTAGTCAACCAATATTGGGCAGAAGCAGTTAGTACGGCTTGCTATATTCAAAATAGGGTCCTAATTAACAAGCGACACAACAAAACACCCTATGAATTATACTACCATAGACTTCCAAATCTACACTACCTAAGAGTCTTTGGATGCAAAGTCCATATCCTAAACACCAAGGACTATCTAGGGAAATTCCAGTCTAAGTCAATCCCAGGCATCTTCCTAGGATATTCAACTACAAGTAGAGCCTATAGGGTTTACAACAAACAAACTAAGAAAATTGAAGAAACAACAAACTTAATATTTGATGAAGAAATCAACTCAAAATCTAACAATCCAAATCTGGCTTCATCAAATACTGATCAAGAAGATAATCAACAAGTTGTTGAATCTTTAATTGAACCCATAAACGAACTAACTATTGAACCAACTACTGAGTCAAATCAACCAACTATTGAACCAATCATTGAACCAGCTCAAAGAGCTGAATCAAATAATGAACCAAACCGACCAGCCGGACCTGAGGCCGAACCAAGTTCTAGAAAAACCAAGAAACCCAGACTAAGTCACCCAACCGATCAAATTGTGGGTGATCCAACTCTAGGAGTCAGAACTAGGTCGTCCTATAGAAACCTTAGTCAAATAGCAATGATCTCAAAAATAGAACCTAAGACTATAGAAGAAGCCCTACCTGATCCTGATTGGATCATAGCTATGCAAGAGGAGTTAGCCCAATTTGAGAGGAATCAAGTCTGAGAACTAGTATCTAAACTTGAAGGCAAATCCATCATTGACACTAAGTGTGTTTTTAGGAATAAGCTAAATGATCAAGGAGAAATAGTCAGAAATAAAGCCCGCTTAGTAGCGAAAGGATTCAACTAAGTAGAAGGGTTAGATTACGACGAAACATATGCCCAGTATCTAGACTTGAGTCAATTAGGATGTTATTAGCCTTTGCATCCCATAAAGGATTCATACTATACCGAATGGATGTAAAGTCAACCTTTCTAAATGGATTCATTAAGGAAGAAGTCTATGTAGGATAACCCCCTGGGTTTGAGGACTTAGAAAGACCTGACCACGTTTACAACTTTACTAAAGCACTATATGGACAAAAACATGCACATATGGCCTGGTATGAACGCTTATCAACTTACTTAGTTTCTAAAGAATTTAAACAAGGACAAATTGACTCGACCCTATTAATTAAAACCTTAGGAAAAGAAATCTTTATTGCCCAAATCTACGTTGATGGCATAATCTTTGGGTCCACCAACTCTAATTTTTTAAAAGAGTTCGTGAAAATAATGGAAAATGAGTTTAAAATGAGTTTAGTTGGTGAACTCAACTTTTTCCTAGGGTTACAAATCAAACAAACTAGAGATGGAAACTATGTCCATCAATCCAAATATGCTAAAGAATTAATAAAGAAATTTAAAATGGATAACTCTAAAAGCATAAGTACCCCCATGGCCACAAATGCAAAAATAGATAGTACCCTGATGGTAAACCAGTAGACCTTAAACTCTATAGAAGTATGATAGGAAGTCTACTGTACCTTACAGCCAGCAGACCTGATATCCTTTTTTATGTAGGAATGTGTGCTAGATACCAAACTTGTGCTAAGGAAACACACTTAGCAACCCTAAAAAGAATACTAAGATATGTTAAGGGCACCCTAAATGTAGGGATTTGGTATCCTAGGACCTCAACTTTTAACTTGTCAGGATACTCAAATTCTGACTACGCTGGTTGTAAATTAGATAGAAAGAGCACAAGTGGAAGCTGCCAACTGTTAGGAAATAGTCTAGTAAGTTGGTGCAGCAGAAAACAACACTGTGTAGCTCTATCCACAACTGAAGCTGAGTATGTTGCCTTAGGAGAGTGTGTAGCACAACTTTTATGGATGATGCACACTCTTAAGGACTTCCAGCTCAACTACACCCAAACTCAGGTTTTTATTGACAACATAAGCTCAATTAATCTAACTAAGAATCCAATTCAACATTCCAGAACCAAACACATAGAAGTTAAACATCACTTTGTTAGAGACCATGTAGCTAGGGGTGAAATAGTACTTAAGCATATAGACTCTAAATCTAACTTAGCTGACATATTCACTAAACCCCTACCTGAGTCTGAGTTCAGCTCACTAAGAAGGCAGTTAGGATTATGCTTAGTAGAATAGGTTAACTCTACTTTTGATTTCCTAATTGCTTTACTGATTATAAATCAGTTTCTGAATTAGTTTTTTTTCAGCTTTTACTTAAGTTTGAAAATTTTTTTTGTTTCCGACTTAGTTTTATTTTCAAAAACTACTCCTTTCAAAACTAGGGCTTTTTCGCAAATGGACTTAGCCTAGGCCCTAACCCTAGAACTGAATGCACCTATAGATTTAGAAGCCAGCATCTCACAAGCACCTTAGGGTACTTTTGACTGATAACCTAGAATGAGTTGAGATGCTTAGGTCTTTGCCTTAATTCAAGATGCTTTAAGTCAGCGCATCTGCAGTAATTGGGGCACTAAATACAACTTAAACAGTAATCAAGTCAAGTGTCAAGTTTAGGAAATCTAACTTGAACAAAACACTTAACTTGACTAACCCTAGCGAAAACTACTGTTTATAACAGTTAGTAAGTAGCTAAGTGGGTTAGACAGGACCCTAAAAGAGATACTTGAAACTGATTTGGTTTAGCTCAAATTCTGAATTGGTTCAGTACAGCAAATTATGCAGTTTATTTTTTTTCACTATTATGCAAATTTTTTTTGCTATATTTCTTATTTTTGATATATGGCAAAGGGGGAGAGATAGGAAAGGAGAGATTTTTAAGATTAGGAAAGGAGAGATTTTTAAGATTTTAAAAATCTGTTTGTAAAATTTTTTTAAATCCAAAATTTCAAACTCTATCCTTTATTCAAAAACTACTTAATTCATTTTCAAAAATACGTTAAACTTAAGTTTTCAAAATTTCTCTAAGTACTTCAAACTTAAGTTTTCAAAATTTCTCTAAGTACTTTAAACTTAAGTTGTCAAAATTTTCCTAAGTACTTTAAACTTAAGTTGTCAAAATTTTCCTAAAGTACTTTAAACTTAAGTTGTCAAAATTTTCCTAAGTACTTTAAACTTAAGTTGTCAAAATTTTCCTAAGTACTTTAAACATAAGTTTTCAAAATTTCTCTAAGTACTTTAAACTTAAGTTTTCAAAATTTCTCTAAGTACTTTAAACTTAAGTTTTCAAAATTTCTCTAAGTACTTTAAACTAAAGTTGTCAAAATTTTCCTAAGTACTTTAAACTTAAGTTTTCAAAATTTTCCTAAGCACTTAAACTTAAGTTTTCAAATTTTTCTTAACTTAAGTTTTCAAAATTTTCCTAAGTATAAATTTTCCAAAAGTACACAACCAAAATTTTTTGAAAAATATGTCTTTAAAGTTTCTGTTGAAAATTTTCTAAGTAAAATCCATCTTTAGACTTAGAAGTTAGTTTCAAAACCCCACGAACTTTTGAAAAATCTAGGGGGAGATTCCTTCCAGGGGGATGAAACAAAATTTCATTTTATATGTTCTGATTAACTTAACTTTTTGAACCAGGGTTGCCATAAATCAAAAAGGGGGAGATTGTTGGTGCAAAAAGCACCCAAGTCGAACCTGTATTTTGATAATGGCAAAAGGGTTCAAAAGTTAAGATATAATGTTTATCTAACATGTTACTCAAGTGTGCAGGAAAAGTCCTAGCGAAGGACTGCTAGGCACCTGGCGAAGGAATGCCAGGATACAAAGCCCTAGCGAAGGACTGCTAGGCACCTGGCGAAGGAATGCCAGGATACAAAGCGCTAGCGAAGGACTGCTAGGCACCTAGCGAAGGAATGCCAGGATACAAAGTTCTAGCGAAGGACTGCTAGGCACCAGGCGAAGGACAGCTTGGTACTGAAGACCTGGCGAAGGACAGCTTGGTACTGAAGACCTGGCGAAGGACAGCTAGGCACCTGGCTAAGGACTGCTGGGCAAAAGTCCAACCGGAGGAGCCGGTTGACATCAGGTAAATTCTCCCGAGAGGAGTAGGTGAGGACGCGTTGCCCGTCGAGGGAACAGTAGGCGTCGGTTCAACCTAGGGCTCCATTTTGGAGACCCAAAGTCAGAACCAAGACAGCTAAGGCTGTATAAAACTAACATATTATTGCTCTATGTTATTTTGGACTAACCCTGTGTTAGTGATATGAGAGAAGTGTCCTAAGGCAATCGCCTTATGATTGTAAACATTTATTTTAATAAATGATAATTCACTATTTGAGTATACATGTTTGTGTATTTGATTGGAATCTTAAACTCATCTACTGAATGCCCGCAATATAATTCACAGCATAAGAGAATTTGTGATGGGATCACAACTAGTGATTATCTCTACATGTGCAATTGTGAAGTATTGAAAGTATCCCTAGTCGATGAATTGATAAAAACGGACACTATCAATTCTGTTGAGACTAGCATGGGTTATTCTCTAATCAGCTGATTCTCACTGGCGGGTGACATTGGGATGTCCGGAGATAAACATGGATGCTAGTTAAGGGAACTAGTTCATTGGAGTGACTAGCTGTAAAACTTCATATGGTTATCTATACAGATATGTCAATGAAGTTCTTACTGCAGCTTAAGTGCGATGTTCCTTTGACTTGCGGTGTTCAAGTCATCTTGGTCATGGAGACTTATACTTTAACATCTTAAGCAAGCATCTCCAAGGAGGTGTGGACCCAGGATGATTGGGTATAAGCCGAAGTGCCCGAAGATGTTTGAACAGCCTACAAAGGATTCACCACTCCTTGCGAGGAGATGTATACCCAGGCCTATCGTCGGATTGTTACTCAAAGCCTCTGGCCAGAGCATATCATGTTTAGAGTGTGAGTCTCTTAAATACATGAGAGTAATTAGAAATCCAAAGGACGAGAAAGACACTACTTGAGCTAGGTGTGACGTAGTCAGTCTAGTGGGGACTGACACAAACAGACCATGTCCTGAACCAAGTGGGTATAAGATGGTGAAGGGAATGGGGTACGATTCATTAGAGCTGCTGAAGGGTTTCAGAATTACTTCTGAGGTCAAACCGTTGATCTTTCGATTAATTGGGGGTCATGATGTACTACTAGGTGCCACTCATGATCGTTCTATAATTGGTTGATTATAGACGACCAACATAAATCGAAAACCTATTTAATCACACGCACTACGAGTAATCCGAGGGATTTAAAATGAGTTGAAAATTGGATTTTTCGATCAAGAGAAATAAGTCGAATCTGAATTTATCAGAGGCGTAATGGAAGCTAAAAATGGCTAAGTCTTTTGAAGGCTTATTGGGCGAATTAAATGAGTTTAATTCGCGATCGGTTCGGCTTGGTTTGGCCGGCCAAAGAGGGTGCCAAACCCCTTTGGTTTGGCCGGCCACATCAAGGGGAAGAAACCAATTTATTTGGTTTAATTAATAAAATAAATCTAGCGCTATTTGTTTTATAAATTATGGATAAATAAATTTGTGTAAAGAAATTTATATAAATAAATTTATAGAAATTTATTCTTTTATGGAAATTAAAATGATCCATGGAATGGTTTATTTTAATTTTATAAAATCAATTATGAATTGATTTTTTCATAATAAGAAAGTTTATAAATTTCTTGTAAAATTTATTCCATAATAAAAGGAGATATAGATTTGGTTTTATTATAAAGTTAGTTATAATAAAACTTAGCTTAAACGGAATAATTCATAAGAGAATTTATAGGATAAATTTGTTATGAAAATTCCGTTAAGAGGGAGACTTGGCAAGGGAGATGCTACTATATAAAGGAACCAAAGGCAAGCCTTTAATTCCAATTGAGTTATCAAGAGATTAGTAGCTCTCTCTCTTTCTCTCTTAATCTCTCCTTCTCCCTTCCCCTTAGGGCCGGCGCCCACATCCCCTCCTCCTAGGGCCGGCGCCCAAGCTACTCCACCTAGGGCCGGCACCTCCTCCTCCTAGGGCCGGCGCAAGCTTCCATCAAGAAGGAACCGAAGAAGAAGAAGAAGCGGATCGCATCTCCTACCTTCCCGGAATTTAGATTCCGATTCTTTGTGGTTAGTTTCCTTTCTTCTCTCTTGATCTTCTAGTTGTACCTTTAGAGAATCTAGTAGTTCTCATCGGCACAAAACTCGTGACTTTGCGAAGTCATCCCGAAGAGAACTCGGCGTGGACGCGAATAGAGGCGGAGCTTCTAAGGGACGCTACGGTTGGATCTCGTCCCTTACTTCGAGTTACGCGAGGTACTTAGTAAATTAGTTTACATTTCCGCAAAGTTTTAATTTATGATCATGTCCACACATCATAAGGTTGCATGCTAGATACGTGGTTAAAATAATTTGAGAAATTATTTTATGCTAATTCTTCCGCTGCACGTAAAAATTTTAAAATTTACGAACCCATATCCTTGTCAACATGCACCCGGACCCAACACCCTGGATGCAGGACCGAAGGAACGAGTGTCTGCAGCTCAGAGAGCCTCAAAGGAGTGAGGCAGAAGCTGAGTAGGGCGCCCGGAGTGTCCCGGGCGACCCCAAGGTGAATACAAAAGAAGTTGAGCAAATGTACGCTTCGACAGCTCAAAGGCGGGGCACCCCCGTGCTCCCGGGCACCCCAGATGGTCCAGGCGCCCCGAGCTCAAGCTAACGAAGTGGATAAGAGGCAAGCCGCGAGAAGCCAACGGATAAGAGTCAACCCGGGCGCCCCCAGCGTCCTGGGCGCCCCCGTCAAAGTCTGATCCCGAGTTTGAAGGGATCAGAGCTGACCGAGAGGAGCTCGGATCAGATGACACGTGGGGGGGGGGGCGCCCCCGACGTTCCGGGCGCCCTCAGGGGCTATAAAAAGGCCCTCGACCCCAAGGCTTCAAAACAACAATTCTTCCAACGCATTCACGCTCTTCTGCTCCAGCGTTCTGTCCCAGAAACATCCCGACTCAAGATACAAGCGCCGACGATGTCCCTCTGCTTCGAAAATACGATCTACTCCGGACGTCGGTAAACAAGAGCGGATTTCTTTTAGTTTACTGTACTATTCTTGTAATACATTTTGTAAACTGTTTTTGCGCACATATAGAATTCCCCGCAGTAATCGGTCAACGACCGTGGGCCTTGGAGTAGGAGCCGACCGCGACTCCGAACCAAGTAAAATCGTGGTGTTCACGTGTGTTTTATTTTATTTATTTCCGCTGCAAATTCTCTTTTATAAATCTGAACGTTTTACGATATTCACCCCCCCTCTATCATTTCTCTCGATCCAACACTACCCACCTTTCTAGGCATATGTCTCCCCTTCTTGGGATTTTTGCCTTGATCCTTAGGTCCAAAGGTCTTAGATTTTCATGATGCATGACCTTTCTAGGGTTTTGACCTACCTTGTTACCCATATTCCTATCATTATACCTAAATCCATGATTATGCACAAGCAAACATTTTTCATTATTTCTAGCATACATAGATGAATTTAAAACATGCTTAAGCTTAGGAATTACCTCCCTTACCTTTGGAGCTCCCCCTTAATGTGAGTTTTTTTTTCCTTTCTTCTTTTTCCCATCTTCTCAAGTGCTCCATCTTCTTGAGTTCTCCTTTTCTCGGACACTTGGTATGATAGTGCCCTAGCTCCCCACATGTAAAGCATCTAATATGTTTTTTCTCCTTCTTTTTCCTACAACCCATATTAGTTTTAAAATGAATTGACCCGGGTTTAAGGTTTAGCTCCTTCTTACCTAGTGGACACTTGTCCTTGTAGTGCCCCTTCTTGTTGCATCCAAAGCATATGATGTGGTCCTTGGTTCTTGCTTTGATGGAGGTAGGAGCTTCTTCTTGCTCCGGGAATGATGAGGGTCTCTCCTCCCCCTCAATTTTTGAAGTGGAGACCTCTTCTTCTTCTCTTGATGAAGTGGATGGTCTTTCACTATATTGTGTCACTTCACTTGATAATGTTGACAATTGTTTTTCTTTTTCCTCTTCTTGGACCATTTGGCTTGTCTCCTTGAGCTCTTCCACTAATTGAGCTTGTGTAGGATTTTCATGAATCACTCCAATCTTGTTCCATAGCTCATATGTGTTTTCATATTTACCTACACCACTCAAGATATTGTTAGGCAAAATATTAACTAATATATCAATTACCTTCTTATTTGCCCTAGATTGTGCTTGTTGCTCTTTATCCCAATATCTAGGTCGGAGCTTCTTTCCGTGCTTATCCTTTGGAATTTTGAAGGGCTCTTCTATTACCATCATACACTCCCAATCCATTTCAAGCCAAGTCCTCATTCTTGTCCTCCAATAGTCAAAATCTTCATGATCATACGGAGGTGGAGTGTTGATATCGTCCCCCCAACTTGTCTTTCATCATTTTCTCCTCTAGCTTGTGCTCCTTTGGCGATTATTCCAATAAGAGCAGACCTTCACTCTGATACCACTTGTTAGATCGTGTTGGACACGCTAGAGGGGGGGGGTGAATAGTAACTTTCGATTTTTCTACCTACGATGTTAGCGTGCACAAGCGGAAACAATAATAACAATAATAAACAATCGTTAACACCAACCTTTACGTGGTTCGGAGATGACGCTCCTACTCCATGGCAGTCCGTAAGGTGGATGATCCCTTGATCCTTCGGTGGATCACTCCCCGAATGCTCTTCGACTAGCTCGTGCTGCTCCTTGTGGGTGGAGAAACCTCGCCACAAACCCGAACACACTTTCTGAGCACTAAGACTACTAATGAGCTCTAACCAAGCTCATTTCGTCAACCCTTTCCCAGGCAACCCGAGCTCCTTTAAATAGAGCTCATGACTTGAAAGGGTCGCTACCAGTCGACTACTCCCAGGGCAGTCGACTACCCCCACTCAAACTCGACCGTTGCAAACCCAACATTCGAATTTTGGCCTCTACCAGTCGACTGCCCCCATAGCAGTCAACTGATCTTTCTGCCACTTTTATCAGTCGATTGCCTGGGGCCCAGTCGACTAGTACCTAGGGTTTTCCCTCCCCGAGTACAATTCTCTCAGCACTCGACCCCTAGGATTTTCCTGAGTACATTCTCTCAGCACTCGTACCCTCACGACTCAGCTGACTCCTCACCAGCAGCTTCGACTGTTACTGTCGTGCCCTCTTTGTCTTCGACCCTCGTCCCTCAGATACGCACACAAGCCTCCAGCTTGTCTCCATGCCATCCTTCACGTATGCCTCGAAGTCCGCGTCCCTCGGCTCATCATCCCTGCTGTCCATGGTCCCTCAGGTGTGCACACAAGCCCCCGGCTTGCCTCTATGCCACCCTTCACCATACCGAAGTCGTCCAGCTAAGTCAATATGTGTAACCAGCATACCTGCACACTCACATACACATATCAAATCACAAGGGTAAACCTAATTTAAACCCCTTGCCCTAACATCAAAATACATGGTCACTCTGGATCATAGATTGCCCCAACAGAGTCTCCATCTCGCACTCGCGAAGATCCGTCACACCCTTGGTGAGAAGGAACGGAGCAGCCCCAGGTCGCCGAAGAGACTCTCCTGGAGATATCGAGAAGGCCCACTCGGTAGCCTCCAGCGCGCAGAGGCACGAAGAGGGACAAGAGAAATGGGAGGAACCTAAGGCCTCCCATAAGGTTCCCTCTATGCCCTTCTCATCTGAGATTGTGGAAGACCCCATGCCAAAGCAGTTTCGTGAGTCTGGGATCGCTGATTATGACGGAAAGACAGATCCGGAGGATCATGTCTGCAAATTTGAGAACACGACACTCCTGCACCAGTATACTGATGGTGTAAAGTGTCAGGTGTTCCTGAACACCCTGTCTGGAGCAGCCCAGCGATGGTTCCAGAGATTACCCCAAGGTTCTATCAACTCCTTTGCGGAGTTTAGAACCGCCTTCCTCCACCACTTCGCCAGTAGCTGTCGTTATCAGAAGACGGCAATCAATCTGTTCACCCTCAAGCAGAAGCCGAAAGAGCCGCTCAGGGAGTACATCCAACGGTTCAACAGGGTGGCACAAGGCGTGCCCAGTGCAACGTCGAAAATCCTCGTCAGTGCCTGCACCCAAGAGCTCGCAGAAGGGGATTTATTTCGATCCCTGGTGGAGAAGCCCCCCATCAGCTTCGATGATCTGCTAGGGCGTACTGTCAAGCACGTTAACATGGAGGTGGTGCAATACGTCCGTCGCAAGGAACCAGTTGGAGTCCTCCTCAGGCTGTTCTCCGGTCTGAAAGGAGGGAGCCCCTAGCTCCAACCCGAGGAAAAGAACTTCACCTCGGGAAGGACCAATGGGTTGGTAGGCGAAGGCTAGTCGAGACGGTGGATACCGAGCATCCTGATCCATTACTGAAGTACTACAGTTTTCACGGCAGTACCACACACTCCGCCGAGGAGTTTCACGCCTTAAAGAAAAAATTTAGTGAGGAGGCACACACCAAACCTCGAAGAAAGTGGAATAAAGCGGGGTATCGTCGAAGATCTCCAAGGCGAAGCCTTTCTCCTCGGCGGCAGCAGGCCGGGAAAAATAAGACCCGACATCGGTCTCGGTCACGGTCACGAGGAAGGAGTTAGGGGCCTGCACACCGCTGATCTCCCTCCTTAGAAAGAGATCCCCAGAAGGGTAAGGCCCTGTTCGTGGCCCACCCTCGGGGCATGTTGGAGTAATCTCCGGGGGATCCACCGGAGGAGATTCCCACTGGGCAAGAAAGTCTCATACTCGACGACTAGAAAACTACTCAATCGGGATGAGTCGGAGCTAGGAGCATGACCCTACAATTTCTTTCGGTCCAGCAGACTTGGAAGAAGTGGAAGCTCCCCGTGAAGACGCCCTAGTAATCCTTGCCTGCATCGCCAACTACGAGGTTAAGCGCATCTTCGTGGACACAGGAAGTTCCGTGAACACAGGAAGTTCCGTGAACATCCTGTACAAGGCGGCTCTGGACCAGATGCAGATCGACAAGGATGAGCTACTCCCGGTCTCGACCCCACTGTTCGACTTTATGGGGTATCGAGTATAGCCGATTAGGCAAATCACTCTGTCGTTATCATTGGGCAGTGGCGTGCTAGAGAGGACTGGGAGGACACCTTTCTTTATTGTGGACGCTCCCTCATCTTACAACCCCATCTTAGGTCGCCTGGCATTGAGTGTCTTCCAGGCGGTGGTTTTTGTCTTCCACCAGAAGATAAAATTCTCCGTGGGCGACCGAGTGGTTGAAGTCAAGGGGAACCAGCTGGTGTCTCGGCGATGGTACAGTGGGGAAGTCAGGTCAGAGTCTCGGAAGAACCCAAGGGCTCCAAAAGGCTAGCTGGAGGAGGCGGTCATGCATAGGGGGAGAGAGACAAAAGGCTCGAGAGGCCAGGACAGGCCAACTATTTCCGACCCTTTCGTACCCGATAAGATTTACCTTGCATATTGTGTATCCGTGTGACGACCCACCTTTTGTTACTAAGCTTTAAGTTACTACTACTTGACATCCCTTAACTTGCTCTGAATTTTTTTCCCTTTAAAAAAAACTTTTATTTTATTTGCTTTGCAAGGATTTGACCCCTAGACCTCTTAGTTGTAAGACTGAAGCACTAACCAGCTGCTCTATACCACTTCTTTTCAATGGTACCAGTCGACTGCTATATAGCCAGTCGACTGGAATCGGCCGCAGAAAGTTTCTGGGCGCGGCACCAGTCGACTGGCCTTTTGGCAGTCGACTGGTGCATCAAACAGAAGGTCCTGTTCGATAGCACAGTCGACTGGTTCTGTACCAGTCGACTGACACGCCTGAAACCTGCATTTTCAGACTCGAAAATTGGTTTCATAAGTCCACAATTCACATACCTCCAATGTATACAAAGACATAACTCCATTTCTATACTCTATACTAGTTTTATAAACATTTTAGCAACTCAAAACGAATCCAATAACATGAAATTAGAATCCTTGCGAGATTTAACAAAACTATCAAAATGTAAGCAAAACACTCTAGAGTTTGTACCAAACTTAACCCCTATGCGTAGTTTAAACAAAGTTCTTCATTCTACCACTTCAAAACACCAAAACACATGTTCTACAAGACTTAGCCCAAAGATCTCTTCCACGGTTCCGCCGCCACTGAACATCAAAGCAAGTCCCTTCGCCTCCTTAACTTATGCTTTTTCATTACCCTTATCTGCAATAGAAGGAAAATGCAACTAATAAGCAAATTGCTTAGTAAGTAAATCCTAACTCACAAATCCAAACGATAAGGGATAAACATGCTATTTTCAAAGAATGCTTACTTCCAAAATACATGCACATGGGAAAACCTACATATACTTATCATGCTCAATCATGATGAAAACATTACTTGCATAAAACATTTGCAAACTTAACATGCTCATACATTAAAAACACTAACCTCTTTACTCTTATCCTTTATCATGCTTGCAAAGTATCAATGTGAACTTATTGAAATAAAGACATGTACTCAAAGCTAAAACACTTGTAAATACTTATATACTTGAAAATAATATTCAACTTTCTTTAGGCCTTGACATTGTACCATGGTATCAATGTACCAATTGCGCGCTTCTCTAATAGGTTGTGGGGTAGCTAGCCACCACACCCTATTAGAACTTCTTCCTAACTTTCGGTGGGCCTTCCATTTGCCCGGTACATGTCACTTTCTGAAAATAAAATACTTTCTTACTTATAGTACCTATACTTATCAACTATCTTACTTTTGCATAAATTTTGCACTTAAAACCTCTTACCTTTCTTACTTGGGACTTTCATCGAGCACCTTGCGTGCCCTTAATCCCAACCTCATTTTTGGGACTTTTCACAAGTTAAATCTTATCATGCTTAGCTTACATACACCAAATCTAAACCAATTAAATTTCTATCATGAGAAAACATGCATCTTTAAGAACTTAAAACACACGATAACCATAATCTTAACACATGCATCATAAAAACATGATTCTACAACAAGATCTTACATACGAAAACTACTCCTATTGCAGGTGAGTGATCTACTTACCCTTTTCTTGAAGAAAACTCACTAAGTATCTCGAAATTCTTAGCGTAGGGTTCTTTTCCTCTTCCTTTGGAATTTGGAAGAAAACTTCACCCTTGGCCCTAGGGAAGAAGCCCTAGGTTTTCTACTTCAAGAGGAAGAAGAAGGAGGAGAAAACTCTCCTTTTCTTCCCTGTTTTTCGCAGCCTCGCACCTTGCTCGCGCCGCCTCCTCCTCGCCCTAATGGGGTCTTAACTCAACTTAAGTGGAAGTTTAAATACCTCTTTATGAAACGGGCTAAATTAACTATAATATTATTTCGCTTCATCTTTTTTTGTGCTTGATACCCTAACCCAGCCGGTCACTTGGACTTGCTTAGGGATTGGCTTCTCGCGTGGTCGCGAGATCAATCCCCACCCGACCCTTTAATTTTTTTTCTTTTTATTTTAATTCCGACAAATGCTAGAAAAATTCTGAAAAATCCCTAATAATACCAAAAAATTATTGGGTGTTACAATCCTCCCTACCTTATAAAAAGTTCGTCCTCGAACTTAGAACAGCTCTGGATACCTTTGCCTCATGCTATCTTCTGATTCTCAGGTTGCCTCTTCATACTTCTGATTTAGCCATAAGACTTTCACTAATGGTACCACTTTATTCCTCAGCTTCTTATCTGCTCGATCTATTATCTGAATAGGTCGACTTTCATAACTGAGATCTTCTTGCACTTGTACCATCTGTGGCTCAATCACTTGGTTGGCATCTGGGATATGCTTCCTTAGCATTGAGACATGAAACACATTGTGTATTGCTGACATCTTTGGAGGTAGCTCCAACTCATAAGCTACTTTGCCAACTCTTTTCGTCACTAGGTACGGTCCTATGTATCGAGAACTTAGCTTGCCTTTATTTCCAAATCTCATCACACCCTTCATAGGGGCTACTTTGAGGAAAACTGTGTCCCCAACTTCAAACTCTAACGGTCTACGGCGTACATCAGCATAACTCTTCTGCCTACTCTGAGCAGTTTCTATTCTCTGGCGGATACTCCTTATAGCTTCTGTGGTATCATCTATGAGATCAGTCTGAGACTCCATTTCTTTCTTCTCACTACCTTCATGCCAATAGAGGGGAGATCTGCACTTCCTATCATAAAGAGCTTCATAGGGTGTCATACCAATAGTGGCTTGGTAACTGTTGTTGTAGGCAAACTCAGCTAAACATAAATACTTGCACCAACTACCCTTGAAGTCCAATGCACAAGCTCTGAGCATATCTTCTAGAACCTGATTCACTCTCTCTGTCTGTCCATCAGTCTGGGGATGGAAAGCTGTGCTGAATTTCAGTTTGGTGCCTAACGCGGTCTGTACGCACTCCCAAAAGTGTGAAGTGAAACGACCATCCCTATCAGAGATAATGGTCTTCGGGACTCCGTGTAGTCGGATCACTTCCTGCACATATAATTGGGCTAGCTTTTCAATTGAGTAAGACACTCTGATTGCCAAAAAAGTGGGCAGACTTGGTCAATCTGTCTACTATCACCCAAATAGCATCATAGCCATTAGTTGTCTTTGGTAAACCAACTATGAAATCCATAGCTATGTCTTCCCATTTCCACTCTAGAATCTGAATGGGCTGTAGGACACCTCCTAGTCTCTGGTGTTCTGCTTTAACTCTCTGACATGTCAGACAGGTGCTGACATACTTAGCTATGTCTCTCTTCATCCCTGACCACCAAAATCTTCTTTTCAAATCCTGGTACATCTTAGTGGAACCAGGATGCATTGAGTAGGGAGTTCCATGGGCTTCTTCAAGAATCTTCTTTCTCAGCTCTTCATTCTTGGGAACACACAAACGGTCACCATAATAGAGTATCCCACTGTCAGATACTCTAAACTCTTTACTCTCTTCTTCTTGCACCTCTTGCTTGATTCTTTGGATATCAGAATCCTCAGCTTGCTCTTTCTGTATCTCTTCAAGCAAAGTTGACTCTAGTGTCAATAGAGCTAGCTGTCCATCAATAATCTCCACTCCATAATTTACTATCTCCTTCTGTAATGGTGGTGCCAATGCTGATAAGGACATCAAAGTGGCACAAGTCTTTCTACTCAGTGCATCTGCTACTCTATTTGCCTTACCAGGGTGGTAAAGGATCTCACAGTCATAGTCCTTCACTAACTCGAGCCACCTTCGCTGTCTCATATTGAGGTCTTTCTGAGTGAAGAAATATTTCAGACTCTGGTGATCTGTATAAATCTTACACTGCACTCCATACAAGTAATGCCTCCATATCTTTAGAGCAAAGACTACAGCTGCCAACTCCAGATCATGAGTGGGGTAATTCTTTTCATAGTCCTTGAGTTGTCTGGAAGCATAAGCTATGACTTTGTCTTCTTGCATAAGGACTGCTCCAAGTCCTAGCTTTGATGCATCACTGTATATATCCAAGCTCTTATCACCTTCGGGTACTGTAATGATAGGAGCGCTGGTCAATCTCTTCTTCAACTCAAGGAAACTCTGCTCACAGTCCTCAGTCCACTCATACTTCTTATTCTTTCTGGTAAGGGCTGTAAGTGGTGAAGCTATCTTTGAAAAGTCCTCTACAAATCTTCTGTAGTACCCTGCTAAACCCAGAAAACTTCTGATCTCACCAGCATTCGTTGGTCGACTCCAGTTACTAACTGCTTCAATCTTGGCTGGGTCTACCATAATGCCTTCTTTGGAAATGATGTGACCTAGGAATGCCACCTGGTCAAGCCAAAACTCACACTTTGAGAATTTGGCGTACAACTCCCTCTGGTGTAAGGTCTGCAACACTATCTTCAGGTGTTCTTCATGTTCTTCCTGAGTCTTTGAATACACTAGGATATCATCAATGAAAACAATGACGAACTTGTCAAGAAAGTCCTTGAATACTCTATTCATTAGATCCATAAACGTCGCAGGGGCATTTGTCACTCTAAAGGGCATGACCACAAACTCATAGTGCCCATATCTTGTACTGAAAGCAGTCCTTGGCACATCACTCTCCTTCACTCTGAGCTGATGGTAACCTGATCGCAGATCTATCTTGGAGAACACTGTGGCTCCCTTCAGCTGATCAAATAAATCATCTATCCTTGGCAAAGGATATCTGTTCTTGATGGTTACCTTATTCAAAGCTCGATAATCTATGCACATTCGCATAGATCCATCTTTCTTCTTGACAAACAGTACAGGAGCTCCCCAAGGTGAATGACTAGGGCGGATGAAACCCTTATCAAGCAGCTCTTGTAATTGTTCTTGTAATTCTTTCAGTTCTGCTGGCGCCATGCGATAAGGTGCCTTCGAAATTGGGTTGGTTCCTGGGGCCAACTCAATTTCAAACTCAATTTCCCGATTGGGAGGGAGTCCTGGTAACTCTTCAGGAAACACCTCAGGATAGTCACAGACTACCCTCACTTCTTCTCTCTTCAATCCTTCTCCTTGACTTGCATCCACTATATGAGCTAGAAAACCAGAGCACCCCTTCTCTAACATTCTCTGAGCTTGTAAGGTAGATAGGAACCTCTTTGTCTTTCTCCTTGGGTCTCCAATAAACTCAAATGAAGGTTCTGCTTCTGGTGTGAACTTGACTTTTCTCTTGCGGCAGTCTATAGAAGCATTGTACTTGCTCAAGAAGTCCATCCCTAAAATGACATCGTAATCCTTCATCTCAAGGACTACCAAGTCACTGTAGAGCTCTCAGTTGGAAATCCAGATTGGTACTGCCCTCAGCCTCTCAGTAGAGGCCATTACTTCCCCCGACGGTAAAGTTGTTAAGAACTCCTGACTCAATCTTTCTGGTGGGATCCCTAGCTTCTTAGAGAAGAACATGGATACAAAGGAATGGGTTGCCCCAGTATCGAATAACACAACAGCATATTGGGATGAGATGAGTATTCGACCTATGACCATAGTAGGAGAATTTGCCGCCTCTTCCTTGGTGATGGCGAAAATCCTAGCGTTGGTCGTGGCTGGTGGGGCTTCCATTCTCTCTTGACTGAAATAGGGTCCCTCCATTGCTGACTGCATATGGTGCAACTGGGCTGATCCACCCCCGTACTGAAGGAGCTGTGGTGGAGGCGGCTTTGCTTTAGGACAAGCCTTGGCCAGATGCCCTACTACTCCACAGATATAACATCCGCCAATACTCGACCGGTTAGGGCAAGCCTTCATCATATGTCCCTCTGCTCCGCAAATATGGCATCCGCTCATGCCCTGACGACATACTCTAGGATGTGTCTTCCCACACTTCGGGCAAGGAGCATACTTGAGTTGCTTGCTTGATGCACCCCCTTTGTTGCCCTCAGAAGTCTTCTGGTCCAACTGCTTCCTCTTGCCTGAATTCCCTTTCCAGTTTTGTTGGTTCTGAGGATTCCCTTGGGACTTTTGGGCTGATGCCTGTTGTTGTTGCACACGTGTGGCCTTTATACTATTCAAGTAGTGCTCAGTGATCAAAGCACTACTTACTAGTTCTTCTGAAGTCTGTGGTCTATTACCACTGCCGGCCACATTCAAAACTATCTGAGGCCTCAGCATCTTGAGCATCAACCTGACCCTTTCCTTTTCAGTGCTAACTAACTCCGGGCACAAGCGAGCTAGTAGATTGAACTTCTTCACTGCTTCATCTACAGATAGATCTCCTTGACGGAACTCAGTGAATTCATCGTAGTGCTTGTTTGTCACTTTCATGTGAAAGTACTCTTCCAGAAATTCTGCTTCAAAGTCAGCCCAAGTCATCTGATTCACATTCCACTTAGCTTTCACTCTTTCCCACCACATCCTAGCATCTCCAGTAAGGCAGAAGGATGTGCACTTTATCTTCTCCACCTCGGATCAATCCAGTAACTCTGCTATGCTTTCCCAAGTTTTGAACCATGCTTGAGCATCCCATGGTTCGCTTATGCCTGTGAAGTTCCCTGGCTTTAGTTTCTCTCACTTGATGAGGTATGCTTCTTGCCTTACTCACCCCCCCCCCCTTGCCGGGACTACAGATGTAACCGATGGATCTTCGGTCACAACTGGTGCCACTACATTCGCCACCGGCGGGGTAACAGGAGCGGCCTGCTGGTTAGCCATCATAGTGGCAAAAACTTGCTATTGTTCTGCTAACTGCCTCTATAACTGAGCCACCACCTCTAAGAAATTTGGTGGTGGTATTGACTCTGTTGCCTCTTTCCCTCTAAGAGCTTGCTCCTCGTTGTGGGCCATTCTGGGACGTCCTCTTGTCATCTCTCTTACTCTATGGTGTACAGAAAATAAATAAGAAATAAATGCTCATTATCTCTTACTAACTTACTTCACTATCTCTATGCATACATTTGCATATAATAATAATACTCACATACTTTTCGATCATCATGCACTTACTGATACTAGCAGTCAATAAAGAAAGCATATAATACTACAATACATGAACTTCTTACTTGGCAGGCGGCAGGATTGATGCTTGATGTCAGTGTGGCGGAAGGATGGAAAAATGGCTCTGATACCACTCTGTGACGACCCACCTTTTGTTACTAAGCTTTAAGTTACTACTACTTGACTTCCCTTAACTTGCTCTGAATTTTTTTCCCTTTAAAAAAAAAACTTTCATTTTATTTGCTTTGCAAGGATTTGACCCCTAGACCTCTTGTGTAAGACTGAAGCACTAACCAGCTGCTCTATACCACTTCTTTTCAATGGTACCAGTCGACTGCTATATAGTCAGTCGACTGGTATCGGCCGCAGAAAGTTTCTGAGCGCGGCACCAGTCGACTGGCCTTTTGGCAGTCTACTGGTGCATCAAACAGAAGGTCCTGTTCGATAGCGCAGTCGACTGGTTCTGTACCAGTCGACTGGCACGCCTGAAACCTGCATTTTCAAACTCGAAAATTTGTTTCATAAGTCCACAATTCACATACCTCCAATGTATACAAAGACATAACTCCATTTCTATACTCTATACTAGTTTTATAAACATTTTAGCAACTCAAAACGAATCCAATAACTTGAAATTAGAATCCTTGCGAGATTTAACAAAACTATCAAAATGTAAGCAAAACACTCTAGAGTTTGTACCAAACTTAACCCCTATGCGTAGTTTAAACAAAGTTCTTCATTCTACCACTTCAAAACACCAAAACACATGTTCTACAAGACTTAGCCCAAAGATCTCTTCCACGGTTCCGCCGCCACTGAACATCAAAGCAAGTCCCTTCGCCTCCTTAACTTATACTTTTTCATTACCCTTATCTGCAATAGAAGGAAAATGCAACTAATAAGCAAATTGCTTAGTAAGTAAATCCTAACTCACAAATCCAAACGATAAGGGATAAACATGCTATTTTCAAAGAATGCTTACTTCCAAAATACATGCACATGGGAAAACTTACATATACTTATCATGCTCAATCATGATGAAAACATTACTTGCATAAAACATTTGTAAACTTAACATGCTCATACATTAAAAACACTAACCTCTTTACTCTTACCCTTTATCATGCTTGCAAAGTATCAATGTGAACTTATTGAAATAAAGACATGTACTCAAAGCTAAAACACTTGTAAATACTTATATACTTGAAAATAATATTCAACTTTCTTTAGGCCTTGACATTGTACCATGGTATCAATGTACCAATTGCGCGCGTCTTTAATAGGTTGTGGGGTAGCTAGCCACCACACCCTATTAGAGCTTCTTCCTAACTTTCGGTGGGCCTTCCATTTGCCCGGTACATGTCACTTTCTGAAAATAAAATACTTTCTTACTTACAGTACCTATATTTATCAACTATCTTACTTTTGCATAAATTTTGCACTTAAAACCTCTTACCTTTCTTACTTGGGACTTTCATCGAGCACCTTGTGTGCCCTTAATCCCAACCTCATTTTTGGGACTTTTCACAAGTTAAAGCTTATCATGCTTAGCTTACATACACCAAATCTAAACCAATTAAATTTCTATCATGAGAAAACATGCATCTTTAAGAACTTAAAACACACGATAACCATAATCTTAACACATGCATCATAAAAACATGATTCTACAACAAGATCTTACATACGAAAACTACTCCTATTGCAGGTGAGTGATCTACTTACCCTTTTCTTGAAGAAAACTCACTAAGTATCTCGAAATTCTTAGCGTAGGGTTCTTTTCCTCTTCCTTTGGAATTTGGAAGAAAACTTCACCCTTGGCCCTAGGGAAGAAGCCCTAGGTTTTCTACTTCAAGAGGAAGAAGAAGGAGGAGAAAACTCTCCTTTTCTTCCCTATTTTTCGCAGCCTCCCACCTTGCTCGCGCCGCCTCCTCCTCGCCCTAATGGGGTCTTAACTCAACTTAAGTGGAAGTTTAAATACCTCTTCATGAAACGGGCTAAATTAACTATAATATTATTTCGCTTCATCTTTTTTTGTGCTTGATACCCTAGCCCAGCCGGTCACTTGGACTTGCTTAGGGATTGGCTTCTCGCGTGGTCGCGAGATTAATCCCCACCTGACCCTTTAATTTTTTTCTTTTTATTTTAATTCCGAAAAATGCTAGAAAAATTCCGAAAAATCCTTAATAATACCAGAAAATTATTGGGTGTTACAACCCGCCTGTATATTTTTGCTGCCTTGCAGCAAATTCAAGTAATAAAGGAAGGTGCCCTCTCAAAAATACCAATGTACGATCGAAGAAATAAAAACCCTAATACCTCGCGGTGCTGCAGATGCCCGGGGTACTTAGGCTTGGTCTGAGTGCTGCGGACTCTCAACCAAGAATAAAAACCCTAATACCTCGTGGTGCAAAGGATGCCCGGGGTACTTAGGCTTGGTCTGGGTGCTACGGACACCCAACCAAGAATAAAACCCCCAAATACCTCGTGGTGCTGCGGATGCCCGGTATACTTAGGCTTGGTTTGGGTGCTACGGACGTCCAACTAAGAATAAAAACCCTAATACCTCGCAGTGCTGCGGATGCCTGGGGTACTTAGGCTTGGTCTGGGTGCTACGGACGCCCAACCAAGAATAAAAACCCTAATACCTCGTGGTGCTGCGGATGCCCAGGGTACTTAGGCTTGTTCTGGGTGCTATGGACGCCCAACCAAGAATAAAAACCCTAATACCTCGCGGTGCTGCGGATACCCGAGGTACTTAGGCTTGGTCTGGGTGCTGCGGACTCCCAACCAAGAATAAAAACTCTAATACCTTACGGTGCTACGGATGTCGGGGGACTTAGGCTTGGTCTGGGTGCTGCGGACTCCCAACCAAGAATAAAAACCCTAATACCTCACGGTGTTGCGGATGCCCAGGGTACTTAGGCTTGGTCTGGGTGCAACGAACACCCAACCGTGCTGCGGATGCCCGGGGTACTTAGGCTTGGTCTGGGTGCTACAGATGCCCAACCAAGAATAAAAACTCTAATACCTCGCGGTGCTGCAGATGTCCGGGGTACCTAGGCTTGGTCGGGGTGCTGCGGACTACCAACAAGAATAAAAACTCTAATACTTCGCAGTGTTGCAGATACCCGGGGTACTTAGGCTTGGTCTGGGTGTTGCGAACTCCCAACCAAGAATAAAAACCCTAATACCTCGAGGTGTTGCGAATGCCCGGGGTACTTAGGCTTGGCCTGGGTGCTCCAGACGCCAAACCAAGAATAAAAACCCTAATACCTCGCGGTGCTACGGATGCCCGGAGTACTTAAGCTTGGTCTGGGTGCTGCGGACTCCCAACCAAGAATAAAAACCCTAATACCTCGTGGTGCTACGGATGCCCGGGGTACTGATAGGTCTCAAAAGAGGTGTCACAAGTGAGCCTCAAATTTAGAAATTTATAATTGAAAACCACCCTTGGCTAGCATGATTAAATGTAGAATAGGGGCCTCAGGTCGTATTTTTCCAAGAACTAGTTGTGAGTGTTTAAATCAAGCTCATATTTGTTTGTCGTTAAATGTTTTGGGGTTTTCGAATAATATGGGGGGTTTTGTTTTGCAAATAAGATTGAGAATGTAGTTGAAACGAAACAAGTTTAACTAAGCAAACTTAAACTAGGAAATTGCAGTTCTTAACTTAACCTACTTGGAGATTGAGCATAACAATTCGAAATTGCAAGATTGAAATATTAAACTGATATCTATTGCAGAAAGACACTAAAACTGTATCTAACTTCGAAAATGAAGAAATGAAACAAGCTGAGTACAAAAAAGGGTCAATTTGTGCAGAAAATTTTCTGATCGGTCGGTTGACCGATCAGATACAAGCCTGATCGGACTGGTGTCCGATCAGGTGCTACCTGGATCGGTCGAATGACTGATTAGTAATTGAAACGCGGACTGAAACAATTCGAAGCAGACTGAAATGTTATAGAACTTAATACAGAATTGAAATCTATAGCTAATTGACCCCAGTTCAAGTTCTTCACCGAGATTTTCTCCTTGCCGTGATGCAAGGATCGAGCTCGGAACCCCCTCGCTCGAGATTCGAACAGAAATCAGCTGTCATAACAGAGTTGCGTAGCTTAGATGTGTAATCTGAACTCCTCCCGATCCTTCCTTCCTTGATGATTTGTACGGCGAGTGATAGCTCAGGGAACCTCGAATCAACTCAGAGAACCCCTCTGACTTGACCCGATTGATGGAGAAGTGGAATCAAACGAAGGTTGGTCGGATGAAGTTAGCTCACGGTGAAACCCTCGCCGGAGCTTTCAAATACGAATGGATTGCAAACCTCTTGCGGAATTGATCTTGACGAATTGAAAACTGAAGACGAACTTGATCTGGGTGGTCGCGTGCGATCGGAATTGAAGAACGAAGACCAACGGAAAACTTTGGAGACGCGATCTGGCGATGACGAGCAGCGGAGAGGGAATTCCTGATTTAAATCTCCTTTTGAATTTTGGGCAGCTGTGATTGCTTCGGACTCATCCAACGGTCGGATCAGGTCAGATCTGAACCAAACCTCACAGATCTTAATCAATGGCTCAGATCTACTTCTCCTTAGCTCGGATCAATCAAATCTATGACGGATGGCTCAGATCTTCCCTTCTCTTGAATGAATGGTCTAGATCTTCTTGAGCTTGATCCGACGGTCAGATTGCTTCTGATTTGGATGAAATTTTCAGATCTTGATCTGTGGTCATGATTGACTCTACCTTGAACTCAGATTGATTATATGTTGACCGATGGCTCAGATCTAGCCGTTTCTTGATCGGACGGCTCACATTGATCCAGCTCTTGATCCCTTTAATCAAAGCCAATTCTGAACTCAGTTCTAATCCAATCTTGATCTAGGTCCATGGTTAATTGAAGCCTACAAAATTAGATTCAAAATTAATGCCAAAATATCTCAAATATAGAAAGAATTGTATCCAAAGACAAAATATAAAGATTTCATGAAACCTAATGTAAATGCAAACTTAAGCATATGAAAAGGGATCAAAAATATGGATTTGAGAGCCTAATTGAAGTGACAAAATGATAGTTATCAGGTACTTAGGCTTGGTCTGGGTGTTGCGGACTCCCAACCAAGAATAAAAACCCTAATACCTTGCGGTATTACGAAAGCCCGGGGTACTTAGGCTTGGTCGAGGTGCTATGGACGCCCGATCGGGTAGCCGAGACCCTGATGCCTCGCAGTATAGTAGATACCCGAAATACTTAGGCGCTGCGGAAGTGAGGTTAACACAATCTACCAGATAAAAAGGGAATAAGCAAAACATCAGAATATTAATACAAGCAGGTGCACATCAAAGGTAACAAATATTTTTGATCCGACCGAGTGATTTTGGAAGACGATTGGAGGACCGGTCGGGTTTGATCGAACATGATCCGGGTCGGAGATGGTTAAGCCGGGTTGTCATTGACTGTAGGGATTAGGCACCCTAGGTCAGCCACTCAAGGTCGGCTACCCGAGGTCAGCCACTCGGGGGTCGTCCACCGAGGCCGGCCACTCGGGGTCGGTCACCCGAGGTCAGTCGCTCGGGGTCGGCCACCCGAGGTCGGCCACTCGGGGTCGCACCCGAGGTCAGTCGCTCGAGGTCGGCCACCCGAGGTCGGCCACTCGGGGTCGGCCACCCGAGGTCGGCCACTCGGGGTCGGTCACCCGAGGTCAGTCGCTCGGGGTCGACCACCCGAGGTCAGCCATTCAAAGTCCGATACCCGAGGCCATCCGAGCTCGGGGAGCTCCTGGCCGAGCACCCTAAGTTTGCTCCCAGAGTGCAGGCTCCAGAAACAAACTTACCCGACCAACACGGACTATCAATTAAGGCAAATCTGCCGAACAATTATAGGATCACCCTTGCAGTGACAAACTGGCAGATCTCTGACACAATCATTATCTGACAGGGCCGCCGAATGTTAATGTGAATCAGAAGAGACAGTATAGACAGAGTGTCAGGAAACTATGTCAGCCTCACATGGCCGCCAAAGCTGCCATTGGCTCAGTCTGACAACTGACTCCTCCTTAATGAGACAGGACATCTCTGACATGTCAGGGGGTTTTCCTCCCCCTATATAAACCCCCTTTGGGCTCTAAAGGAGGGATTGTTGCCATTTTGCAACCACACCACCACTTCGTGAGCTCCATTTTGGTCCGAGCCGAGTGACTTGAGCCGGATTCCTATTTGAACCCGAGTTCGACCCCCCGATTTATAGCAGACCGGGTCATCTTGGTTAGACCGAGTCATCCGAGCGAGAATCGATTTTCGCTTGTCGACAGGATCAAATTTGGCGCTGTCTGTGGGAAATCTCGCCTGATCGAAAGTCGGAGATGAGTGACTCTAACCGGATGGCCGTGATGCTCTCAGAAGAGGACCTTGATCTGCTAGTGGAAGCCAAAGCGAGGAAGTTAGCGGAGGCGCGACAAGCAGCCGCTCAACCCACTCAGGCAAGCCCCGCCGAGTAGACTGCCCGTGTGGGCACTGAGGGAGGAGTTCGCCAGGAGGACATTCCCCATTTCCACCGAGCATTGTTCGGCCCCACTGAGGGGACGGGGCAGTTGGACCCTCATGAAGTTTCTTCTAGTCAGGCCAGAGCCAACAAAGGGAAGGCTCCCCTTGTGCCGATTCCGGTGGAGCACACAGGGTTCCCCTTTGCTAGTCAGATCTTACAGGAACCGTTGCCCAAGAATTTCCGACTTCTGTCTATCCCTGAGTACGGAGGAGTTACGGATCCGGAAGAACACCTGAAGAAGTTTGAGAACGCTGCACTGTTACACCAGTACTCAGACAGTATCAAATGCCGAGCCTTTTTGACCTCCCTGGCCGGATCGGCTCAACGATGGTTTGATAGACTGCCGGACGGATCGGTAAAGAGCTTTGTCGACTTCAAAAGATTGTTCCTTCAACACTTTGCAAGTAGCAAAAGGCATCACAAGACCAGCTTACACCTGTTCACCATGAAGCAGGGCTCTAAAGAGCCCCTGAAAGCCTACATCAGAAGATTTAATCAGGTCACATTGGGCGTACCCACCGCAATGCCCGAGGTGCTAGTCAGTGCCTTCGCTCAAGGTTTACAAGAAGGCGAGTTCATTAGGTCCTTGATCCGAAAGCCTCCGAAGGACTTTGAGAGCCTCCTGGGTAAAGCTAGTAAATATGTGGATGTGGAAGAAGCACAAGCGGCCAGACGGCCGGAGACCAGGCCTGCGCCCGAGACTCCTCAGCATCATCAGAACAATATACCTCCGGGAGGACCTCTCAGAAGCCCCAGAGCTATGGGACACAGGCAAGGAGCTGAACGGGGAATAGTTCAGCAAATGGCCCAGGGTTACCTCCCTTCCATATGGCAACCCTACTGTTCTTTCCATAACAGCCATACCCACGACCTTCAGGATTGCTGGCAAGCTGGCCGGGGTCGAGGTCGCGCTGGTCGAGGAAGTCCAAGAGGAGCTCATCAAGGAGGTGGTCGCGGTCGGGGGAGATCATCGCCTGGCCAATCCGAATCCCCTGCCCGACCGACCGCCTCTGCAGCCAGGCAGTTGTTCCCGACCCCGGGCTCTCCTGGGAGAGGGAGCGCTAGTGAGGAGCAGGCTAATCAGCAGAACGCAGTGCATGGGTCCATCAATATGATTTCTGGTGGCCCCACTTATGGAGATTCTAACAGAGCTCGGAAGTCTCAGGTCCGACGCTTGTGTTGGATCTCGGATGGCTAGAGAGGGGGGGGGGGGTGAATATAACCAATTACTTGGACTTTAAGCTTTTATCAAACTTCTGCACTTTAATCGATAGTAGCACAGCGGAGGCACAATAAAACAGAGTATATGCAGAAATCTAAACCTAAACTATAAGCAAACACAAGAACGCTAACAAGAGGATTTACAAGGTTCAGGGATAACTTGCCCCTACTCCTTAGCGTGCCCTTAAGGTGGGCGATCCCTTGATCGTCGACAGATCAAGCCCTGGTGAACACCGGATAGAAAACAACCTCCTTCTCGGTGGAGAAACCTCTCCACAGCGTTTCAATCAAGGATATAGTTTAAGCACAATGAAACACAAGAAAGATCTTACTTAGCACTTAGCAAGGACAAGAACACAGCAAGCTTCCTCCGAGCTTCACCCAGCGACGATCTCACGCAAGAACCCTTTCCCCGTGTCTTCTCGTTGTTGAACTCAAAGCCTCTTGTTCCTTCCTCCAAGTGCTCAAGCAAGGGACGGTTGCTTCACTGATTTCAGATGCTTGCTCAAGATGATGGAATTTCAGAACGCACAAGCAAAGTGTGGAAAAAGCAAGAACGCAGCAAGAGCTCAAGCCAGAGATCACTCCTCAAACTTGCGATTCGATCACTTCCTCTGCTCTTCCCTGTTCCTTTTGTTTCTCCACTAAACCCAGGTGACGCCAACTTACTGCAGCCTCTAGCTGCTCACCTGCAACCACCAGCCACCACTGAGCTCTTCTGGACTCCCTGAGCTTCCCTCAGACCGGCCCCAGACAGCAGCTCTAGCCAGCGCCAGCGCCCGTTGCAACCTGAGAAAGAAAACAGACAAACCTGCTCCAAGGAAAGCCTCCATTGACTTCTCCTTGAGTGTTTGAGTTCTTCCCTGTCACCTACAGCTTGATCAGAACATTAGAACAGCATATCAAACAGAAAATTAAGCATCAGAGATGAAACACAGAAAATCGGATACGTTCAGACGCGATCAGAGCGTCTGACAGTGCATTTTGAATTAAAGTGATCGGTCACCGGACCGATCAGAGGATCTCCTGATTGGTCACCAGACCGATCAGGCTGGGCTCAGACCGATCAGGCTCCGTCTTGATCGGTCCCCAACGCTCAATCAGAAATCGCGATTTCTTTGGGATTCTCCTAGACCGATCCCAGGTTGTGGATCGATCACCAGACCGATCCACCCCCTTGCCGGGCGATTTCTGAGTTTTGCAGTCCAAACCTCCTGATCGGTCACCGGACCGATCAGGGAGCCTCCTGATCGGTCACCAGATCGATCAGGTCATGACTAGTCCGTTCAGGATCCATCCCGATCGATCAAAGTGAGAAACTCGGGACCCTGGATCGTTCTCCAGAACGATCTGCACAGTGATCCAGATCGGTCACCAGACCGATCAGGAGAAGATCAGCGGGGGAACTCAACTCACTGAGTGCTTCCTGATCGGTCACCAGACCGATCAAAAATAAAGCAGTGACGAAGCTGACTGCTCCCTGATCGCTCACCAGACCGATCAGGAGCCAAGCAGCAAAGCAACGGCCTGCTCCCTGATCGGTCACCGGATCGATCAGGAGCCGCACAGTAGGTTCCCAACCTCACTTTGTGCTCCCTGATCGGTCACCAAACCGATCTGTCATTGCTGGATCGGTCACCGGACCGATCCACGAAGGAGCAGCGTGCCAACTTCCCTGATCGGTCACCAGACCGATCCAGGGACTCAAACCTAGCCCTCCAAGCTAGGATTTCATCCACCTTAGCTCTCCAAGCTAAGGATTTTTCACCTAACCCTCCAAGTTGGGAATTTGCACCTAACCCTCCAAGTTAGGACTTTTCACCTAGCCCTCCAAGCTAGGACTTTTCACCCAACCCTTCCGAATTAGGACTTTTCCAGACCTAGCCCTCCAAGCTAGGACCTGACCCTCCAAGCTAGGACTTTTTCACCTAACCCTCCAAGTTGGGAATTTGCACCTAACCCTCCAAGTTAGGACTTTTCACCTAGCCCTCCAAGCTAGAACTTTTCACCCAACCCTTTCGAATCAGAACTTTTCAACACCTAGCCCCCCAAGCTAGGATTTTCCATACCATGCCTAATCCCCGATCAGGACTTAACCATAATCATAATCGTCAACCTAAACTAAAATCGATGTCAACATCAAAACAACAATCAGGGTCAGACTGCATCAACAATCTCCCCATTTTTGTTGTTTGACAACCCGATTTTAAGTTTAGGGATTCTCAATCAATTTTCTCAAATTCAGAATCATAGGGAAATCAGGATCCTCCCCCTACAACATAATCATCCTAAACTTAACCAACCACACTCTCCCCCTTTGTCGAACACCGAAAAGTGTCTAGAGGGACTGTTAAGTTTAAACATACTCCCCCTCAACCCTAGGGGTACCCCAAATCAACAAAGATATGATTGATTTTTGAAACACATATGAACACATATGGTAAAAATAGAGCATGGCAAAACAAGCATATGTATCATATGAGCATGACATTAAAAGCATCAACATAGCAAAATAGAATGAGGCATACAAGCAGATAGTAATCATGTGAACACATATAAGCCAGCATCCTAAACATGATAAGACAAATATAAAATACATGCAAAATATCAGATGCATCATTTTAGCAAAATCTAGTCATAATTAAGTGCAACAAAACCAAAAACTAAGCGGATGCATACCAATGCATCAAAGTCAAAGCAAGTGTGGCACGAGGCCATGAAAGTCAAAGCACAGGGCATACAACCCGAAAGTCATACAATCAGAAGGGCAAATGTCAAGAAGACATAGAGTATATCAGTCATCAGCGGGGGGGGGGGGTCAGCCTACATCGGATCGTCCAGCGTATCATCAGCAGCAGTAAAGGATCCAGGTGCAGCATTACCGGAAGGCACATCCCCAGGAAACGTATGTCGGCGCCACTCACCGTACCAGGTCTGCTGCAGCGTGCGAACATCGGAGACAGTCGACTCTACTGAGGTAAGTTGGCGGTCGAATGATCGGATCTCCGAGCGAACCTCCTCGCGATGGAGCTCTGAAACATGGAAAACATGCTGCATGGTCTGATCGAGCTCTGAAATCTGCCATCGTAGATTCGGCTCGGGCTCGTAGTCGTAATCAGCAGCAGCAGCCTCCTGAGGAGCAGCAGCATCGGTTGGTGCCTGAAAATGTGGTCCTCCCCCAGGTAGCTCACCGAGACCTCTCCCATCCTTCCAAACCAAGGCCCGATCGTGCACTCGAATAATGATGCCGGATTTGGCAAACGCCCGCCGACCAAGCCGACAATCTTGTTGGACCATAGGCACTGTCCTGCCTTTGGTGACATCAACACCTACTGACATAAGCCAATCGGTGATGACATGACCAAATGACATGTAGATTGTGTGGCGGCTCGGCTCTCTATAAGATAGAATGGACTGAAAAATACTTTCCATGATATCAAAATCCATTCGGCGGTGCATGCCGTAGAGCATAAGGCAATGATAGGGACGGATCTCGGTCAAAGGCTTTGAAGTGATAGGCAAGATGCAATTTGTGATTATCTTGAAAAGGATATAGTCAACAGGAGCAATTCGTTGAGTTGCAAAATGTCGAAAAATCGGGACCCAACTCATCAAGCCCAGCTGGCGGGGATGGCCAAAGAAATGCTGATATATGGAGTCAGGGGTGACATCCGCAAATGGAGGCAATAGAGGATCAGGGAGCTCGGGATAGATCGAATAGAGGTTAGGTGATCGTCGACCACCTAAGTACTCCGCTAGAATCTCATAAAAGAAATCAAGGTTCTTCTTGGCGACTCGAGTAGTGAACTCAAAGCCCCCCTGAGGTCCCTGCTGAAGGTTGTTGTAAAACTCGGAGACCGGGTCCTAATTGATAGTCCTCTCCAGAGAGAGGAGAAAGCCAAGGTTATAAAAGGTGACTATCTCCATGATCAAGGGACAGTGCTCGGTCAGAAAGGGGACATCAATTGATCGGCAGGGTAACAATTTAAAAGTCCTTGATTGAAAAGCCTGTTCACAGGCAGCATTTGGAAAGCGAGAGCTCGAGGAAGGCTGAGGCCTACGGGAGGGTGCTGATGAGGAAGGGGCTTTCCCCTTCGAGCTGCCCTCTGCGGGTTCTTTATCCTTCGATGATTTTCTAAGGATGGATAGAGTTGATCATTGCAACAATTTGATCACAGAAAGGGAATCATGACACAAGATTAAAGGATCACAAAATCAATACAAGAATTGGTCATGGTATAGGGTAATCAAGTGAGCGAGATTGAGTTGACCACATGTATTTAATCAAAACCCCAAGATTTGATCACAGGAGAAATAATCAAGTGAGCATAAGGTAGAATTGAGCAAAGATAGGACATGGCAAAAATGGGTCACGGCCAAAACAAGAGGTCACGACACAACATAAGAACACCAAAAGAAAGACCATGATTAGCGCAAATACATACACTATGAACTGATCTGCAAGGGAAACTAAATCAAAATCTCAATTTGGTGCCATTGACGGTGATCTGAGAGGATTTTGAAGGCTGGAAGGAGAGCTCGCGCGAGAAGAAGCTCTCGGCGCAAGACAGAAGCGCAGAAACCTTGAGCAAGTAGAGAACTTGCCGAGAACAAAGAAGAGCTCGTAGAGATCTTCGCAGGAACTCGCACACAAAGGAGAGGGAGACGGAGGAAGAGAACTCACGCACAGCAGAAAGATGCGCAAGGGAGAATTTTCGGCGCTAGGGTTCGGCAATGAGGGTTTTGCAAGAGTTAATCGATTGGTGGATCGGTCCACCAACCAGACTTTAATGCGATTGAACGGATCACCGTTCGATCTGAGAGATCCCAGACCGATCAGGCTTCCTCCTGATCGGACTGGTCTGGTCCTGAACGGTCGGGTGACCGATCAAGCTGATCGATCAGGAAGCGATCAATAAGGTCAGATGATATTCGGGAAGCCCCTTGATCGATCTGTGGACCGATCCCGACAGGGTGCTAGATCAATCCGGGGACCGATCCAGGCTAGCACAGAATGGTTGGACAAAAAACAGCAAAGTCTCGGCCGACCCTTCTGATCGGTCTATGGACCGATCAATGCAAGAGGGAGCCAGACCGGTCCAGGGACCGATCAGCCCTACTCCTGATCGGTCCAGTGACCGATCAAGGTTCCTGATACTACTTGATATGAGCAGAAACTTTCAGTTTCAGAGTTTGACACGATTTCTGAAAGGATTTGATTAAAGAAATCAATCTCGGAAGCGATCCCTTGACTATATTGATCCTTAAACAAGAATCAAAGGTCCTTATAGGTTCAGCAATGATCACTTTGCTCCACCTAAGTGGAGTCAAAACCCAATCAACAATCATTCAAGCAATTTCAACCAAGTTTGTATCAAAATCAAGGTTCCAATCAAGTTTCCTTGATTGGAATGCCCAAGTATGATCATGGAGCCAAATACACATATGTTATGCATTGGTTTTCCCCATACTTGGTCACCGAAGTGATTTTTATCTCGTCAACTCAATTTCTCAAGGGATGCATTGACATTTTGAGAGATTGAGTTGATCCTAAGATCTCACCCCATATCTAGCAAACAAAAACATTTTGGTAAACCTTATGGTTTGTGTGAGATGTTCCCAAAGTTACCCAATTGTTTCCCAACAATTTCGAAATAATCATGAAGGGTTTTGAATGCATTTTGAAATTTATGAAGCACGACACATTCCCAATTCCCTTCTTAAGAAACTAAATTCATTCTCGGGGAGTGGTTTAGTGAAAATGTCGGCTAGGTTTGACTTGGACTCTATGTGTGAGAGTACAATATCTCCCCTAGCTACATGATCTCTAATGAAGTGGTGACACACTTCAATATGTTTGGTCCTAGAATGATGGACTGGATTCTTGGTTAGGTTAATTGTGCTAATGTTATCACATAACACTTGCACACTTCTATAACTCAATCCATAGTCCTCTAAAGTATGTATCATCCACAACAATTGCGATACGCTCTCTCCCATGGCGATATATTCTGTCTCGGTCGTGGAGAGAGCAACACAATGTTGCTTCCGACTTGACCAACTAACTAAAGATGATCCTAGAAATTGACAACCCCCACTAGTACTTTTCCGATCCAACTTACATCCAGAGTAGTCAGAATCGGTATAGCCAATTAAATCAAAAGATTCGGTACGGTGGTACCATAGATCGACTCCGATTGTGCCTTTGAGATATCTCAAAATTCTCTTAACAGCGATTAAGTGAGATTCCTTGGCACAAACTTGATACCTTACGCACATACCCACAGCGAAAAGAATATCAGGTCGACTAGCTGTGAGGTATAGCAAACTACCTATCATGCTCCGATATTGAGTCAAATCAACGGGTTTACCACTCTCATCGTTATCTAATCTCGTGTTTGTAGCCATGGGAGTGGTAACCTCTTTTGAACCACTCATATTGAATTTACGGAGCATCTCTTGAGTGTATTTCGATTGGTTCACATGGATCCCATCTCGGGTTTGTTTGATTTCAAGTCCAAGGAAGAAGGTCAACTCTCCCACTAGACTCATTTCAAATTCACTCTCCATGTGTCCAATGAATTCATTTAAATAGCACTTGTTATTTGAGCCAAAAATTATGTCATCGACATATACTTGAGCCACAAAAATATTGTCACCATCTCTTCGTAGAAATAGTGTAGGGTCTATTTGGCCTCTTACAAAGCCTTTCTCAATTAGAAATGTCGACAACCACTCATACCAAGCTCGGGGTGCTTGTTTAAGACCATAAAGTGCCTTTTTGAGCTTGACCACGTGGTTTGGAAATTTGGTACTCTCAAACCCCGGAGGTTGTTCGACATAGACCTCTTCTCTAATTAGACCATTCAGAAAGGCCGATTTGACATCCATTTGATATAGCTTGAAGCCACGATGTGCTGCAAATGGTAGCATCAATCGTATGGACTCTAATCGTGTCACGGGAGTATAGGTCTCATCATAATCAAGGCCTTCAACTTGACTATAGCCCTTGGCTACTAAGCGTGCCTTGTTTCTAATGATTTCTCCCTTATGATTTAATTTATTCTTGAAGACCCATTTAGTTCCAATGATGGTGGTCTTCTTAGGTCTAGGGACTAAGTCTCAAACTTGACTTCTTTCGAATTGACCTAGTTCATCTTGCATTGCAATGATCCAATCGGGATCATTTAATGCTTTATCAATTTTCCTAGGTTCAATTTCAGAAATTAAAGCAACTTCATTAGCCTCATTCCTAAAGAATGATCTAGTCCTAACCCCATGGTGGATGTCTCCAACAATTTGGTCTTGGGGATGACTAGAGGCTAATCTAGTTTGCCTAGGTGTTGGTGGTGCGTCTTGAATGGGTTCACTAGACACAAGCTCAGCCTCAGGATCCGGCTGATCTATGGGTTGCCTAGGCTCACCGTCATCGGATTCATCACCATCAACAATATTTGGACTCTCATTCAAACTTAGTCTCCTAAGTTCGAATTGGACTTCATCTTCTGATTGACCATTGACTTTCGGAATTTCTTTAAAGACAACATCAGAAGACTCTTCAACTAATCTAGATTTCTTGTTGTAGACTCGATAGACTTTGCTAATTAGGTAATACCCGACTAGTATCCCTTCATTAGCCTTTGCCGTGAACTTTCCAAGGTGGTCCTTGGTGTTTAGGATGAACACCTTACAACCAAACACCCTAAGGTGTTTAACCGTAGGTGGTTTCCCAAACCAAAGTTCATGGGGAGTCTTTCCTAAAAACCTATGAATGAGAACTCGGTTTTGCACATAGCAAGCTGTATTTACAGCTTCAGCCCATAAGTAACTTGGTAGTGAGTATTCATTAAGCATGCTTCGTGCAGCCTCTTGTAAAACACGGTTCTTCCTCTCTACAACACCATTTTGTTGTGGTGTTCTAGGAGTAGAGAACTCATGTCTATACCCTCTATCTTGACAAAATTCTAAAAATCGTTGATTTTGAAATTCACCTCCATGATCACTTCTAATTGTCTTAATTGTTGATGATTTCTCATTTTCAACTCTTTTACAAAAAGAAATGAAAACATCCAAGGTTTGATCCTTATATTTTAGAAAATAAGTCCATGTATATCTGGTAAAATCATCAATAATAACATAGCAATATCTACTTCCATTCAATGATATGATAGTGCTACAATCAAATAGATCCATGTGAAGTAAATCTAAAGCGGTAGATGTACTTACAGTGCTTTTACCTTTATGTGCAGATTTTGTTTGCTTACCCATTTGACATGCATCACAAAGTTTGTCTTTTTCATACTTGATGCTTGGTAAGCCACGAACTAATCCCTTGTTAGCCAACTTCCAGATGGTTTTCATGTTCACATGTGCTAGCCTCCGGTGCCAAAGGGTGGACTCTTCTTCTTTTGACATAACACACTTAGCAAAAGCATTAGTAGCACTTTTAAATGAAACTCGATAAATATTGTCTACTCTTGTTCCTACTAGTACCGTGTCCAAGGTGTCATGTTGTCTAACTAGACATTGACTTGGTTGAAAATCAATTGTGTAACCCGTGTCACACAATTGACTGACACTTAGGAGATTAAATGTCATCCCCTTGACTAGAAGGATATTTGAAATTCTAAGACATCCGGATATTTGAATGTCTCCTATTCCTATGACCTTAAGACTACCATTGTTACCAAATGAAACGTTACCTCTACTTTTCTTGTGAAGGGTAGTAAACAATGATCTATCCCCGGTCATGTGTTTGGAGCATCCACTATCAACGAACCAAGTTGATAGATTCTCCCCCTCAATCATAACCTACACAATTCGAAAAATAGAAGTTTTAGGTACCCAAACCTTGGGACCTAAAGCACCTACTAAACAAGTCTTAGGCACCCATGCCTTGACAACTTTATTTTGAACCTTGGGTGTCCTAGATTGTCTCATATCAGTCCTAGACATCAAAGACACGAATGAAGGTTCTTTGGGTCGGTAACCAATACCAGCCCTATTGTAGACTGCCCTTTGGGCATTCAAAATCATGTCTAGGGTCTTAGAGTTAGTTGAGAACTTCTCAAGAATATTCTTGAGTCTCTCAACTTCACTCTTCAATGATTTATTTTCTTCTTCTAGCAATTCATCATGCAAATCATCTACATCCTCAACCTTAGAGGATTTCAAGTTTTCAACCTCAAGTTTCAATGATTTAATCTCATCCTCTAACATCTCAACATGCAAGTCATCTATGTTATCATCCCTTGATGAAAATAATCGTTCAATTTCTAATTGCAATGACTTAACCTTATTTTTTGACTTCTTCAACATATTGGTTAAACATGTAATAGCTCTATAACATTTTTCTAGTTCGGGAGAGGTTACTGTTGGTGCGGTAAGCACCCAAGTCGAACCTGAGTTTTGATAATGGCAAAAGGGTTCAAAAGTTAAGTCTTACTTGTTATCTAACATGCTACTCAAGTGTGCAGGAAAAGTCCTAGTGAAGGACTGCTAGGAACTGGCGAAGGAATGCCAGAGTAAAAAGTCCTAGCAAAGGACTGCTAGGCACCTGGCGAAGGAATGCCAGGGTATTGAAGCCCTAGCCAAGTAATGCTAGGCACCAGGCGAAGGACAGCTTGGGACTGAAGCCCTAGCGAAGGAATGCTAGGCACCAGGCGAAGGATAGCTTGGTATTCAAGGCCTGGCGAAGGACCGCTAGGCAAAAGTCCAACCGGAGGAGCCGGTTGGCATCAAGTACATTCTCCCGAGAGGAGTAGGTGAGGACGCGTTCCCCGTCGAGGGAACCGTAGGCGTCGGTTCGACCTAGGGCTCCATTTTGGAGGCCCAAAGTCAGAACCAAGACAGCTAAGGCTATATAAACATAATACTCTATTGCTTCATATTGTTTTGGACTAACCCTGGATGCAGGACCGAAGGAACGTATGTCTGCAGCTCAGAATGCCCAAAGGAGAGAGGCAAGTAGCTGAGCAGGGCGCCCTCTGTGTCCCGGGCGCCCCCAAGGCCAACACAATACAAGCGAAGCAACAAGTGCTTCGGCTGCTTACTGGCCGGGGCGCCCCCAGCGCCCAGGGCGCCCCGCGCCTACGCCAGCGAAGCCGATTACCCTTATCCAGCCGAGAAGCCCGCGCTGAAGGAGTCAAGCAGGGCACCCCCAGCGTCCCGGGCACCCCCAGGGTCAAACCTCAGCCCTATTCTAGTGGGGGGGCGCCCCCGACGTCCAGGGCGCCCTGAGGTGCTATAAATAGCACCCAACGCCCAGGCTTGTGATCATCCAAGCTTTCCAATGCATTCACGCTCTTCTACTCCCGCGCTCTGCTCCGGAAACCTTCCGACTCAAGATACAAGCGCCGACGACGTCCCTCTGCTTCAAAATAGATTCTACACAGGACGTCGGTAACGAAGAGTTGTCTTTTTCTTACTGCACCTTTATTGTAATCTTCATCTGTAAATTGATTTGCGCGATTATAGTATTGCCCGCAGTAAACGGTCAACGACCGTGGGCCTTGGAGTAGGAGTCGACCTAGGCTCCGAACCAAGTAAAACTACCCGTGTTTGCGTTTGTTTGTTTTTAATTTCCGCTACGCAATTTCTCTAATTCTAAAATCCGAACGCTTTCCGATATTCACCCCCCCTCTATCGGTTCTCTCGATCCAACAAGTTGTATCAGAGCGGGGAAGTTCAAATTTGGTGCAACCACCAGTTTGAAAATTTTTCGGATTTCTTTAAATTTGCCTTTTAATATTCGTTCGAATTTCTTCTCGTTCGAATTTCTTCTCGTTGATCGAGGTTGGTGCAACACCCCTCGATAGTTAATTTTCTTTATCCCGCACTACTAATCCAAGACCAAGTCTTGGGACAAAGTTTTTTTCTTATCTCTTTTTCAGATAAAATACCTAATGGCCATGCAAGAAGGATTCAGCACAACCAGACCTCCTCTTTTCAGTGGAGAAGACTTTTCCTACTGGAAAAGTCGAATGGAGGTCCACTTGAAAACTCAGGTGGACATGTGGATCATCATCCAATTCGGACTGGAGATCCCCAAAAATGCTGAAGGAGTACCTCAAAGCTACACAGAGTGGGACACCGCTCTGAAACGAAAAATTGAAGCGGATGCAAAGGCGACCCAGACCCTACAATGCGACTTAACAAAAGAGGAGCTGAACCGGGTGGGCCCTTTCAACAGTGCTAAGGAGCTATGGGGAAAATTGATCGAGCTGCACGAAGGAACATCAGACACTCGGATCAGTAAGAGAGATCTGCTCTTGAACAAGCTGTACACCATCAAAATGGCCAACAACGAAACAGCAGCTCAGCTTCACGCTCGAATCCAGGAACTGATGAACGGACTGCACACCATCGGTCACAAGGTAGATAACCGTGACGTAATAAGGAATGCTTTAAATGCTTTCCCAAGAAATACCTTGTGGGCATCTATGGTAGATGCATACAAGGTTTCAAGGGACCTTTCAAAAATAAAATTAGATGAATTGTTCTCTGAATTAGAATTACACGAACAAACTAACTGCAATTTGGCCGAGAAAAGTATTGCCTTTGTTGCAGGTAAAACTGGAAGGACAACAAAGAAGAAGCCTCAACCTGAACCCGAGTCTAACTCAGACTCAGACACAGAAGATGAAGAAGGAGATCGACCAAAGCTGGTTCGACTTGCAGGAAACTACTACAAAGAATTGAAGAACCAAACCAGCAAACAGAAAGTCAGCCGAAGAAGGGATGAACCAGCTGAACCCGCAAACGAAAAGAGCAAGCCTAACGTGACCTGCTACGAGTGCAAGAAGAAGGGCCACTACAAGACCGAATGCCCTAACTTGAAGGAAGCAAAAAAGACAAGGAAGAAGAAAGCACTTCAAGCAACGTGGGACGAGTCCTCATCCGAAGAAGAAGAAGAGATCCCCCAATTGAACCTACTCGCACTAACTGCGTCAGAAGAAGTCGAGTCCGAGTCAAAATCAGAACAGGATGACGGCAGACTGACCTTTTCAAAAGATGACGAAATCAAGGTAAGTGGATTTACTAGATGTCAATTAAATGAACTAATTTCGTATCTTTCTCGAGATTTGGCGAAAGCCAAACTTCGAATCGAATCCCTCCGACAGGAAGTAAAACTCCTAAAAGTGGGAGCTGATTCTAAACTCTTAACCCAGAAGGTTCAAGAAGGAACTCCTACTCAAGTTGAAAAACTTGAGAAAGAGAACTCCTCCCTGAAAACTCAGGTTAAGGATCTTAGATCAGCCTTAGAACGATTCACCTCTAGTTCCAAGGTTCTTGACATGATTCTTGAAAAATAGAAATCGGTTCTAAATCGATCCGGACTTGGCTATAGAACCAAATCTAGGCAAAGATCTTACTTTGCTGTACTGAATCAGTCCAGAAATAAAGTTTAGGCATGGGTACCTAAACTGTGCCTGAACAAACCAACTGGATCAAATCAGTATTGGATCCCCAAGGACAAGATTCACATCTTGCCTAACCCTTACCGTGGCTTTAGTCCAGGGGGAGCCAAATTAAAAACTATTTTTATTGTAAGATAAATTCAACTCTTGATTGCAATTTACTTGATTGATTGTTTATTTAAATTTCTGCAATTTACCATGCTTAGACCTAGGAATGGTTAGTTTAAGGACTGAACCAACTTAACTGAAAATTGACAACATAGTATTGGGAGGAGGTGAGATGATAGTACGTTAGGGAAACCAATTCTAATAAGGTCAAGTATACTTGGTCTCTTTAGACTGGTGAAACTAGCCGAAGCTACCGATCCAAGACCCAAACTAGTTAGACCAGAATTTTTCAAAGATTAAGTTTGAAAATGAAATTTCATTGAAAGGCTTTGTCAAGGAAAGGGTTGATGATCCAATAAAGCTACGGCCAAAGAAGGCCTAGTGCCTCGCCAAGACCTGGAAGCCAATCTCTGAAATTCAAATTCAGATTATTCTTTGTAAAATTCAAATCTAACACAAATTTTCAGTTACTTGTAAATTTAAACATTCTTTTCAAAATAAATTCAACTGGTTTCAAAAATTAATTAAGTCTTTCAAAATAAATCATGATTTTCGAAAATTCTTTTATCAAAACCTGTCTCACAAAACCTATAAGGCTAACGTGATTGAAAACCCTAATTTGGGTGAGACAGACTAGGCAGTGAAAATCAATTTAAGCTATTCCTGACTCTAATTGGATCCAAATCAACAAAACTCTTTATGTGTAGGAACATAAAGATTTGGACCAATGGATGTTGGATAGCGGTTGCTCCAGACACATGACTGGAGATAAATTGAAATTCACCAAACTCAAGTTCAAGAACCTAGGCTCAGTGGCATTTGGCAACAATGCTACCCTAAAGGTAATTGGGTCAGGTAATATTGAACTTAAATCTGACTTTGTTATTAAGAAAGTTCTTTTGGTTGAAAACTTCAATTTTAACTTGCTTAGTATAAGTCAATTATGTGATTCTGGTTATATAGTCACATTCAACAATTCTGACTGCCTGATTAGAAACGTACAAGACTCAGAAATCATGCTTAAGGGCACTAGGAAAAATAATGTTTATACTATAAATCTTCCCCTTGTACCTAAATGCATGTTAACTCAGTTAGAACAATCAAACCTCTGGCATAGGAGATTAGGTCATACTAATCTGAGAACCATTTCAAAAATCACCCAAGGCTTAATCAAAGGTATCCCCAAAATTAAAAATAATGAAAACCTAATATGTAAATCATGTAGTCAAGGTAAACAAACTAAATCTAATCACAAACTAATCCAATCTGACCTAACTCAAACCACACTTGAGCTCCTACACCTTGACCTATTTGATTCACATGGAGCCAAGTCACTAAGCGGGAACCGATACTGCTTAGTAATAGTTGATGATTACTCTAGGTTCACCTGGGTTAGGTTTCTAAAAACCAAAGATAAAACCCTAAACCTATTTAATGAATTCTGTAAATTAATTGAAAATCAAAATGATACTAAAATTAAAAGACTTAGGAGTGACCACGGGGGAAAATTTGAAAATCAACGATTTGAGGAATTCTGTAAGGTAAATGGGTATATACATGAATTCTCGTGTCCTAGAACCCCCCAACAAAATGGGATAGTCGAAAGAAGAAATAGAACACTACAGGAAGCTGCTAGGACTATGCTCAATGAATTTAACTTAGCAAACCAATATTGGGCAGAAGCAATTAGTACGGCTTGTTACATCCAAAATAGGGTTCTGATTAACAAGCGACACAACAAAATACCCTATGAATTGTACTACCATAGACTCCCAAATCTACACTACCTAAGGGCCTTTGGATGCAAAGTCCATATCCTAAACACTAAAGACTATTTAGGGAAATTTCAATCCAAGTCAACCCCAGGTATCTTCCTAGGATACTCAACCACAAGTAGAGCCTATAGGGTCTACAACAAACAAACTAAGAAAATTGAAGAAACAACAAACTTAATATTTGATGAAGAAATCAACTCAATATCTGATAATCCAGACCTAACTTCATCAAATTCTGATTAAGAAAGTAATGAACAAACTGTTGAACCTCTAATTGAATCCTTAAACGAACTAACTATTGAACCAACTACTGAGTCAAATCAACCAACTATTGACCCAACAATTGAACCAACCCAAAGAGTTGAATCAAATAGTGAACCAAACCGACCGGCTGGACCTGAGGCTGAACCAAGTTCTAGAAAAACTAAGAATCCCAGACTCAGTCACCCAACCGATCAAATTGTAGGTGATCCAACTCTAGGAGTCAGAACTAGGTCTTCCTATAGAAACCTTAGTCAGATAGCCATGATTTCAAAAATTGAACCCAAAACTATAGAGGAAGCCCTACCTGATCCTGATTGGATCATAGCTATGCAAGAGGAGCTAGCCCAATTTGAGAGTTGCGGCGAAGAGGATGAAAAATGGAAGAAAACGATGAAGAAAATGAAGAACTCGAGAGTTGCGGCGAAGACGCGATAGGGAAGAGCTGCTGCGCATTTCTGATTAAATAGAAACAAATGGACGGCTCAGATTGCTTTGATGAAATCCAACGGTAGATCTTGATCTGATTTGAGCCAAACTTTTATGATGATGATCTGGGGTCAGGATCTGCCTTGTGGTAGCTCGGATCCTCCAGATGTGCAACGGATGGTCCAGATCAACTCTATCTGTGAATGGACGCTCTAGAGCCCTCCTTGCTTGATCCAACGGTTGATTTAGCTCTGATTGGGATGAAACCTTCAGATCTTGATCATAGAGCTTGATCAACCCTAACCCTAGCTCGGATTGCTTCAGATCGTCCCGGATGGCTCAGATCTAGCCGCTCTTGAATCGGACGGCCCGGATTAATCGTAGGCTTGATAATTCGATCCGGTTCACATCCGACTCAAGTTTGACCCAATATGCCCTAGGTCCAGGATCCTTTCTTGCCTACAAAAATATATCAGAAAATTAGTGGCCAAATAATCCAAAAATTGTGTAATTTTGCAATTAAGTCCAAAATAAAATAAAGTTCCAAAACCTAGGGTAAAATCATAATTAAGCAATAAAAACATGGGTCAAACATGGATTTAAGCAATTAAAATAATCAATAAAATGGTGCTTATCAACTCTCCCATACTTGAGCTTGAGCGTCTCGCGAAAACACTAAGTATGTATCCCCTAGATTTACTTAAGCATAATTAGAAACAAATGAAAATAAATTACCTAGGGTTGTCAATTCTCATAAATCTAAGCTCTATGGATTACTATCTTGTCCTTAAATCAACAACTTGGCCTTTTCATCTATCATGAGTCATTGAGATGAATCTAAATCACTAGCCTTTTAAGGAAACTATTGGTGGCTCTCTCCTTAAATTCTAAGTTGATGATGGAAATGAAGCTCACTTAAACACACACGCTTCTTGCACTACCATAGGCTTGCTTATTATCTACTCTCCACCATTCATCATGAATAGGATCAACATCTATAAAAACAAATCAAAGACATAGAATATGGTGAATAATGGAACAAAAGCCAAGAAAAATGGAAAAATAGATAAAGTGGAAGACTTGAGTGCTTGGGAATATTTCCAATGAACTTTGCTCTCTTATCAGTCCCCTAGTGAATTCAAAAGTTTGATGGAGTCCAATTTGAACAATTCTTTTGATTTGGATGAAGAAACCTCCATTTGACTTCATTGTGCCAAGTTGTGCTATTGTGTGCCAACCTTGCTTTCTCCATTCTTCTTTCCTGATTTTTCTCTTTTTTTTCTGCTTTGGATTCCAGCAGCTACATCACATGGTAATGGAGATCTAATGATAGTGGAGAATCTAGGTGTTCCACTCGAAAATTCAAATCAACACATGACATTTCAGCCCCTTGCCTTAACTACTTTTCCATTTCTTTCTCCTCAGCAGCTTCTAGCATCCACGGTTTCAATCTCAGATCTGAAGTTGAATGTGCACCTTCAACTTCAGATACAATTCGCACTTAATATCTTGCTCAGCAGCTTCTCAAAATTCAGATTATAAGCTTATCATGCAATTCAGCTCAGATTTTTGCAGTTCCAGCAAATTTTCAATCTCCACTCAGTTTCATTTCCATTTTCCAATTCAGCTTACATTCACACTTTCTTGTATCACTCAGTAGCTCCCAGATGGAGCACTTAAGCAGCAACAATTGCTGTTTTCCTCACTGATCAGCCATTGCTCTCAGATTCAGCTCAGCTTTATTTCAGTTTTGCTCATCTTCACTCGAAGTCACTTTGCAACGAATTCCTGCAATTGGGTTCAAGTTAACATAGCTACAAATCATTCCATTCCATTCCTAGATCAGTAGATTGGATTTCCACTCCATTTAGAAACCTTGGCACAGATTTCAGCTTCAATTTGGTGTTTGTGTGCCACTTAGGTCTTGGCACAGATTTCAGCTTCAATTTGCAGTTCAGTTTTAGCTTCTTCATCTCAGAGTTTTCTCAGCTTTTGTTCATCCATACTGATTTTTCCTCTCTTGCCGAATCATCAACAGCTCTTCAAGATATTCAACAGTTTGCAGCTTACTCATTTCAACAGCTATCCCTGCAATTCAGCTCAGATTTTTGTCTTCCCTTTTAGCTTTTGTACAGCATTTGAACTTCTCTTCAGCTTCGGTACAGTTTGTTTCCAGATTTGTAGTTTTTGATCAGCTCAGAATTCGGCTTAATGCTTCAGATTTTCCAGCTTTTACTCTCTCTTTAAACTTCACTGCATTTTTCCAACTGCAATTCATCCTCTGAATTATTTTGTTTCAAGCTTCAAATGCAGTTTTTACAGCCTTCAATTTGAGTTGTCTTCAACTTATTTTCAGCTTCAGTTCAGATGCTAGCATTTGGCAACAACCTTTCATTAGTTTCCATTCAAAACATCTCAAATTGTATCATTTCAGCTCACTCCCATCACTGATCTGCACACTGTTTTTGGCACAAATATTTCTGCATTGATTCGAATAATTCCAACTTCAACTCTTCAACTTTTCAGCTTTCAAATCTGATCAACTCCCTCCTCAAGTGCTTCAAGTGGACTGATCATCACATTGGCATAAAGAAATGGCAGCTCCAAATAGCAGATTTTTACTTTCTCTTCCTTGCATACCAATATTTTTCATTGAACTCCCCATTGCGAAGCAGTTTCGAATTTCCTGCTGCAAAATTCAGATTGTTTTCAGATGGTACAGCTTCAGCACTCGGCAGATTACAGTTTTCAAGTTGATCAATTTCGGCACATTTGAACTTGGCACAGCTTTCTTCATTGCTTCAAATTGTGTTCAGCTTCACCTTGCACAGAATTCCTTAACTTGCAGCTATCTTGGATTTTCGGGTCTCCAGAATTCTGCAAGCTTTTGATTTTCCCAGCCTTTGCTAAATCTTCCTCAGTTTAATTCAACTTGGCACATATACCTCCTTGGATCTTCTCCTTGAGTGCCACTTTGGTCTTCAACATGTAATGAAGAATCTCACACTCCAATTGCTTCCACCTCTCTTGAATCATTTTTTACTTCAAACTCAACTCACTTGGCACATGAAAAATTTTTCCGAGTTGAGATATATCCTTGATAAAAATTTGCTCTCAAATCACCAATCACTCTCCCCCACACTTAAATCTTTGTCTGTCTCGGGCAAAATAGCATTAAGAAAACATCCCAAGCAACAAATCCATAGAAGAATTAGGGTTAAGATTAGCAATAAGGAAAGACAACTAGAATAGAATAGACAAATAGATGTAGAAAGGTGAATAAAATGATTTGTCCCTATAGGTGTGATCCAACCATTGAAATATGATTTTGAAAGAACCTAAGCAAGTTCTAGAGTACAATAACATGTGTGTATCACAAGATAAGGCTAATCTCACTAGGTAAAAATAATCCATCTCAAATTCTCAATTAAGAATCCAAAGCCAAGTAGTACTCAAATATTCAAGATTTCATCCATGAGCTTAAACCCTAAGTTTTGACAACCAAATTTAATTTATTTTCCAAAAGATTCTAAAATGCTTTAGAGATAACCTAAGGGATACATTTATTCCTAATCATGCAAGAAAAAGTGTCCAAAAGAAATAACATGGTATTTACAATGACATTTATTCATGTTACGTTACTCTACTCACTTATTTATTAACAAGAACTCATTTTAAGAGAAAGAATTTATTCCTAGCAACATGAAAATGATATGTACAATGAAATGTAAATGTAGAGAAAGTAAACCCCCCTTAAGTTGGGTAGATAGCGTCCTCAATGTACACATCTTCCACCTCTAGCTCCTTAAGTTCTTCAAGATACCTCTTGAGCCGGTGGCCATTAACTTTCCACACCAATCCATTAGCTTCGTCCCTAATTTCAAAAACTCCATAGGGAAAAATATTAGTTATAATGAATGGACCTTCCCACCTTGATCTCAACTTACCTCTTATCAATTTCAATCTTGACTTGTATAATAGCACTTTGTCACCAATTTGAAAGTCTTTGTCCATAATGTGCTTGTCATGAAATTTCTTAGTCTTCTCCTTGTAGATCCTTGAATTCTCAAATGCTTCCAACCGGATTTCTTCAAGCTCTTGAAGTTGCAACTTCCTTTCTTCTCCCACCTTAGTAGCATCAAAATTGCAAGCTTTAACCGCCCAATACGCCTTATGCTCAACCTCCACAGGTAAGTGACATGATTTCCCATACACAAGTCTATAAGGTGACATTCCAATGGGTGTTTTGTAAGCAGTGCGATATGCCCATAATGCATCTTCAAGCCTTTTACTCCAATCCTTCCTATGAGGTCCCACGATCTTTTCCAAAATGGATTTGACTTCTCTATTCGACACCTCGGCTTGTCCATTTGTTTGGGGGTGATAAGCAGTAGAAACCTTATGTAATACCCCGTACTTATTAAGAAGAGCCTTCATGTGCTTATTGCAAAAATGGGATCCTTGGTCACTTATGATAGCTCTTGGAATTCCAAACCTGGAAAAAATGTTTGACCTAACAAAACTAACAACCACAGATGAATCATCAGTCCTGGTGGGAATGGCCTCCACCCATTTTGAAACATAATCAACAGCTAAAAGAATGTACAAGAATCCAAAAGAAGCAGGAAATGGTCCCATAAAATCTATACCCCACACATCAAATATCTCACAAAATAAAATAGCTTGTTGAGGCATTTCATTTCTAGCACTTATGTTTCCTGTTCTTTGACATCTATCACAACATTTACAAAACCTATATGAATCTCTAAACAGGGTGGGTCAGTACAATCCACATTCTAAAATTTTTCTAGCAGTTCTCTGTGGTCCAAAATGCCCACCACATGCTGAAGAATGACAAAAAGTGAGTACAGAATGAAACTCATGATTTGGTACACATCTCCTAATGATTTGATCACTACAAAATTTCCACAAGTAAGGATCATCCCACACATAATATTTTGCATCACTTTTAAACTTATCCTTTTGAGCTTTCGAAAAGTGTGTAGGAAAAACATGAGCTACAAGAAAATTCACTAGGTCTGCATACCAAGGTGACTCACCATGCAGCTGTAAAAGCTGCTCATCTCTGAAATCATCATCTATGGCCGTGGGATCTCCATCTCCCTCCAATCTGCTCAAGTGGTCTGCTACCAAATTTTCCTTGCCACTCCTGTCCCGTATCTCCAAGTCAAACTCCTGTAGTAGTAGCATCCATCTAATAAGTCTAGGCTTCGCATCTGGCTTCTTCAGGAGGTACTTTAGTGCTGCATGATCAGAAAACACAACAACATGAGAACACAATAAATATGATCTGAATCTATCTAAAGCAAAAACAATGGAAAGAAGCTCCTTTTCAGTCGTGGTGTAATTGGCTTGGGCGGCATCTAGGGTTTTGGAGGCATAGGAAATGACATGTGGTGCTCCATCCACCCTCTGTGCTAGAACAGCTCCCACTGCAAAATTAGAAGCATCACACATTAATTCAAAAGGTAATGACCAGTCAGGTGATGTAATAATAGGGGCTGAGGTAAGAGCCTCCCTGAGTCTATGAAAAGCTTCTTGCATTTTTCATCAAATGGAACTCAACATCTTCTGCAGAAGTCGTGTCAAGGGCCGAGCAATCAAGCTGAAGTCTCTAATAAATCTGCGGTAAAATCCTGCATGTCCAAGAAAAGCTCAAATATCCCGTACGCATACGGGGTAAGATAAAGAAGAAATAATACTGATTTTAGCAGGATCTACCTCAATACCTTTCTGAGAGACTATGTGTCCAAGTACTATCCCATGCTCTACCATAAAGTGGCATTTCTCAAAATTAAAACAAGGTTAGTTTCAATCAACGATGTAAAACCCTAGACAAGTTATTCAAACATGAATCAAAAGACGTGCCATAAACTGAAAAATCATCCATAAATACCTCCATGCAGTCCTCTAGCAACTCACCGAATATACTCACCATACATCTCTGAAAGGTACCGGGTGCGTTGCAGAGTCCGAAGGGCATACGTCTGTAGGCGAATGTACCAAAGGGACAAGTGAAGGTGGTCTTCTCCTGGTCCTCTGGATCTATGCAAATCTGAAAATAGCCTGAAAATCCGTCCAAGAAACAGTAGTGTGACTTCCCTGCCAGTCTCTCAAGCATCTGATCAATGAATGGTAGAGGGAAGTGATCTTTCCTTGTGACCTTGTTGAGTTTCCTGTAATCAATGCAGACTCTCCAGGAATTCTTAACTCTGGTGGGCACTAGTTCATTACTTTCATCTGCCACCACGGTCACTCCAGATTTCTTAGGCACCACATGAATAGGGCTAACCCACTGACTGTTAGAAATAGGGTAAATAATACCTGCCTGTAGAAGTCTAGTCACCTCTTTCTTTACAACATCCAATATAAGTGGGTTGAGCCTCCTTTGTGGTTGCCTCACAGGTTTGACATTTTCCTCTAAAAAGATCCTGTGCATGCAGATAGCTGGGCGATACCTGGTATATCTGATAGTGTCCACCCAATTGCCTTTTGTAGTGCCTCAGGACTTGCAATAATTTTCTTCTTGTTCTGACTCCAAATGCTGTGCAATAATAACAGGAAAAGTCTGCTCCTCTCCTAGGTACGCATACTTCAAGTGACCTGGTAATGGCTTCAATTCACTCTGGTCCTCTTCAGTAGAAATAAGTGGTCCCTGGGGCTTAGTGCAATCCCCTACACTCTGAATATCAGTAAAAATAGGTGATCCTTGGGGCTCTGTGCAATCCCCTACACCTAGAAAAATGTCACCAGCTGGAAGTGTGTCTGAAATGTCTTCTGAAAAATCCTTAGTATCAGCAGTCAGTACTCTCTCAGCCTCCTCTGAATCAATAGCTTCTTCAGAAAAATCATCTAGACAGCCCTCAGCCTCCAACTCAGTCTGCGCTAGCTCCTCTAGAATGTCCATGCTCATGATAGAGTGGTCCTCTCTTGGATGCTTCATGGTATCAAAAAGGCTAAATTGTACAACCGTGTCTCCAATCTCCATAGAAAGTGTCCCGGCATATACATCAATCTTCGTTCTGGCCGTCTTCAGAAAAGGCCTGCCTAAAATAAGTGGAGAACGGTGTGCCAAGTAATCTCCCTCCATATCTAAAATATAGAAATCAGCAGGAAATATTAGCTCCTTTACCTTAACCAAAACATCCTCAATCATACCTGCTGGGTGGGTCTGACTCCTATCTGCTAGCTGTATCACCACGCCAGTGGGCTGTAAAGGGCCTATGCCAAGCATCTGAAAAACTGACTTGGGCATCACATTTATGGAAGCTCCTAAGTCTAACATAGCATCGTCGAATATGATGCTCCCTATCTCACAAGAAACAGTGAATACCCCTGGATCTTCACACTTCTGAGGAATAGTGTGGATAAGTGCTGAGATGTTCTTCCCAAAGCTGACCAATTCATTTTCCTTGAGTCTCTTTTTATGAACACAAAGATCCTTCAAAAACTTAGCATATTTGGGAATCTGCTTAATCATGGTCAACAAAGGTACATTGATCTCCACCTTGCTAAATAGCTCCACTAACTCATTGAATTCCTTGGCTTTCTCTTCCTCCATTTGCTTTTTGGCATGTGTTCTCTGCTGTGGAAAGGGTAAAGGAACCCTAAAGTCATCAACTTTGGCCGGAGGTAGAGATATAGATGCTGAATTCTGCTGTGCTGTCCCCTGCGAAGTGGCTGCTGTAAAATCGGTCTCGGCACTGTTTTCTTCTCCGTTTGCCACCAAATTTGGAGGGTTGCTCGAGGATTGAGTTGGGAACGGGCTAGGGTTGGAATCAGCCGAATTTGAACTCATTTCAGTGTGGTTTTGGGCCGGAATTGGAGAAGCTGTCCGGTCTCCTGAAAATTCTGCTCTTGGACTCTTAGGAGATGTTGTAACCTTCCCACTTCTCAAAGTTATAGCACTCACATTCCCTTTGGGATTAGGAACGGTTTGGGAAGGGAGTTGGCTTGATCCTTGAGCTTGATTTTGGTTAATTCCACTAGCCAATTGCCCTATTTGCCTCTCAACATTTTGATTGTGTTGTTGTTGTTGTTGTTGCCAAGCTTGTTGTTGTTGTTGTGTTTGTACAACTTGTTGTAGCATCTCCATCACTTGCTGATGCTGAAAATCTCCTCCACTTGAGCTCCCATAACCTCCTTGGTTAACATAGCTCCTTGTCTGACCTTGAAAGGATGAAGAAGAAGGCTGAAATTTTGATTGCTGATTTTGTTGAAAACTTGAATTTTGGGGCTGATAAGAGGGCTGATTAAATTGCTACGATGCTTGAAAACCTTGCTGGGAGTTGTAGGGATGAAAGTTCTGATTTGGAGGTGGAAAATTAGGTGGTGAGGGCTGAAAATTTTGACCTTGAAACCCTTGGTTGTAGGGCTGAAAATTCTGAATCATGGGCTGTGATGGCTGGAAATTTTGCTGATTTGGAGCTTGGAAAGCTGGGAATGATTGAAAGCCTTGCTGCCCTTGATAAGGTTGCTGGAATTGAGGTTCAAATGCTTGGAATTGTTGCTGAAAATGCTGAGAATTAAGCTGAAATTGAGGCTGAAAACTCGGATTTGATGGCTGAAATTGTTGCTGATTGTTCTGAGGTTGCTGTGACTGCTGTAGGTTCGGTTGATGCTGCTGTGAAGATTGATTTTGAGGCTCTTGTTGGCAGAAAGCATTCCCATATCTCAAGTTAGGATGATTCCTCCAACCGGGGTTATAGGTAGAGGAATGTGGATTGTTTCTGGCTGGAAATTGTCCTCTCACTAATGCAGCTACTGTCTCGTCCTGTTGGAGATTGGGGCATGAGTCTGAAGTGTGCTCTAGACTAGAGCAAATGCCACACACACTTATCACTTGACTAGAGGGTGGAGGTACTGAAGGAGTTGAACTTAGTCTTTCCATTTTTAATTCCATTTGCTTTAAAGCTGAGGTGAGCTCCATCAATGCATTCTTAACCTCCTTGTTATCAGTGGGAACTGCCTGAACTTCACCCACTCCTCTGGTGCTCAAGGCTCTGCCTCCAAATTGTTGGGAATTCTCAGCCATATTAGAAATTAACTCCCTAGCTTGCATTGGTGACTTGTTCACTAAGGCTCCTCCAGCTGCAGCATCTATCAGGACTCTATCCGTCTGCAGCAGTCCTTTATAAAAATATTGAATCAATAATTGCTCACTGATTTGATGCTGGGGGCAACTTGAACACAACTTGTTAAATCTTTCCCAGTAATCATACAGTGTTTCGCCCACCACTTGCTGAATCCCACAGATACTTTTTCTGATTATAACTGTGCGGGAAGCTGGGAAATACTTCTCCAAAAATGCCTTCTTCATGGCGATCCAACTAGACACATGTCCTGTAGGCAGATAATAGAACCAGTCTTTGGCTGCTCCTGTCAATGTGAAGGGGAAAGCTCTCAGCTTGATGTCTTCTTCAGAAATGCCCTGAGGCTTCATAATAGAGCATACCACATGGAATTCGTGCAAGTGTCTGTTTGGATCCTCCCCAGATAAACCCTGAAACTTTGGCAACAAATTAATAAGTCCAGATCTTAACTCAAAACTTTCCCCCAGCTCTGGATAAGCTATGCTGGAGTACTGAAATGCAGCGTTAGGTGCTGCAAGCTCCTTCATGGTTCTCTGGTGGTCTGCCATATCAATGCCTGAGTGAGTGCTGATAATCTGAATAGGAGGGATATCTGTAGTCTCAGAATGAATGGCCTGGCTCCTCCTGACTCTGAAAGTCCTCTCAATCTCAGGATCGAAATCTTCTAATTCAGCACCTAGAGACCTGGTCATAAAAACAAAACAAATCGCAGTAAAAGTAGATAAACAGATAAACAGATAAAATCAAATCGAAAGATATAGCAATAAGCACAAAAGTAAGTCAAGAATGATATGAAATAAGTGCACAAGCAAAAATCAAACAAGTCAACTAACAGCTCCCCGGCAACGGCGCCAAAAATTTGACGAGCCCAAACTATGTGTCACGAATGTGGGCCTCAAATTTAGAATTTATAAATGAAAGCTGGAAACCCTTTTACAATCAAAAATATGGAAATGTAATATAGGGGCCACAGGTCGTATTTTTCTCAGGGATAGTTGTCTAGTTTGATTCAAACTTGTGTTTATGTCGTTTTTGAGTTTTGGGTTTCAAGTTAATAATTTGGTTTGTAATTGAAAATGAAATGGCAGATGAAGAATAGGAACCTTGATTGAATGAACTTGAGTAAGAAAATTGCCACCAAAAAGCTCAACTAGTGAAAACCTAAATAAGCACTAACAAAGAATTTTTCATGGAAATCGTTTTCTGATTTTAACACAAGGCAAAATGCTATGCAATGAGGTAAAAACAGCTATGGAGTTTCGAAAACAAACTAGATTACACAAGGAGACACATGCAAAATTCAGAAATTAAACTAGTAGTAATCAAAAGCTTGGCAAGCTGACCGAATGAAATTGAAAAGCAAACTATCTCTAAGAACTTAGCAGGAAATGATAAAGAAACAGCTCACTTAGACACCAACAAAAGCAAGGTAAAGAATGCAGAAATAAAAGCCAATGCAGTTTTGAAAACAAACTTTCGAAATATGATGCTAGCTAAGCTAATAACATGGATTGAATTGCAAAAATCAAAACCAAGTTATAGGTTAACAAAGCAAACACATACTGGACTCGAAGGCTGGAATTAATGATGAAAACCAAAGACAATTTGGCACACAAACAGCCTTAGCAAATTCAGAATTCTGTCGAAATTTCAGATTTAAAATGGCACGCAAGCTTGTATTTGGCACGCAAGAAATGGAGTTTATACTCAGAATTTTAAACCAGAAACAAACTGAGATGAAATCTAACTACTTACTAACAATTGACTTAACTAACTACACTGAAACTTTAAAACAAACTACAGCAGAAACACCTTGAGAAATTGCTGAAACAAAATGGCACGCAAGCTAAACCAATTGGCACACAAGAATTAACATTGCAAACTAACTGAAATTTAATTCAATCTATCACTAAACAACTTCCTATATTACTCTACTTGCAGAATTAAATCTAACTTACAGCTAAGAACTGAAAAATCCGAAATTAAAGTAGCTGAACAAGAATTTCAGAACAGAACAGTGCAGTAATCAAAATTTACAGCTAAACTGAAATTAAACTAAGGAATTCTACTCCTCGATTCCTTCCAGAGCTCAGATACTCCTTGGTTGTCAAGCAAAGGAGAGCCTCGGACCCGCAAGCTCAGCAAATCATGGGGAAAAACTCATCAGCGATTGAATACAGCTCAAACTGCCCATTTCTGAAATTTCCATGCGATTTCTTCATTGCAGCTGTGTCTGCGTGCGTGGGTGGATGGATGACGATCCAAGCTACTCAGGGAACCCCTCTGGATAGCTTAGATGGAAGGTGGTAGAGCACAGCCGATCCGAAGAGTGTTAAACGGACAAAGCTGTAGAAACCTCTCACAACTCTGTTCTTGGGCAGATTTGATCCGGAAACAAGACCGATTGCCTCCCCAATGATCTAGCACATGAGTTCTGCAAGAAGATCGAGTGGTCGCGCCAACGGATTGAAGAAAACTCAAAGCAAAATGAAGAACTCGATGAAGAAGGTGACTGCGGCGAAGAACTCTGAAGACGCGACGGGGAAGAGCTTCTGTGTGATTTTCCTTAAGTATTAACCAATGGACGGCTCAGATCGATTTGAGGAAATCCAACGGCCGATCTCGCTCTGATTTGAGCCAAACTTTGATGATGGTGATCTGAGGTCAGGATCTGCCTCGTGGTAGCTCGGATCCTCCAGATGTGCAACGGATGGTCCAGATCACCCTAATCTTTGAATGGACGCTCTAGAGCCCTCCAAGCTTGATCCAACGGTTGATTTAGCTCTGATTGGGATGAAACCTTCAGATCTTGATCATAGAGCTTGATCAACCCAAACCCTAGCTCGGATTGCTTCAGATCGTCCCGGATGGCTCAGATCTAGCCGCCTCCGAATCGAACGGCCCAGATTTAATCGTAATCTTGATAATCTGATCCGGGTCACTTTCGACTCGAGTTTGACCTAATATGTCCTAGATCCTTGAACCTTGATGCCTACAAAAATTAAATCAAGAATTTAGTGGCCAATTAACTCAAATATGTGTCATTTTGCATTTAAGTCCAAAATATGAATAAGTTCTAAAACCTAGGCAATTTCACAATTTTAGCAATAAAAACATACATCAAACAGGGATTTTAGCAACTCAAATGATCAATAAAATGGAATCTATCAGTAAGATACTTTGATTGCTAAGAAATGGGCAGCCTTGGTCTATCTGTCTATAATTTGTAACACCCAATAATTTCCTGGTAATATTAGGGATTTTTAGGAATTTTTCTAGTATTTTTCGGAATATTATAGCATTTTTTCGGAATGAAATTAGAAAAATAAAAAAAAAAAGAAAAACTTTAAAGGGGTCGGGTGGGGATTGATCCCGCGACCACAGGGAGGAAGGGAAGCCAAGCAACCAGCTGGGCTAGGGTATCAAGCACAGAAAAGGGAGGAGAGAAATAATGTTGTAGTGTAGTTAAGCCTTTTCATTAAGAGGTATATTAAGCCGCTTAAGTCGCGTTGGAAAGGGGAGGCTAGGGTTGTGGTCGGCGCGTGAACAGGGAAGAGAGGCGAGGAGAGGAGGCGAATTCAAGGGTTCTTCTTCTTCTTCTTCTTCTTCACCTTCCCCCTTGAGTAGAGAAGACCAAGGATTGCTTCCTAGGGCTAAAGGTGGAAGCTTTTCACAAGAAGGAGGGGAAAGGATTTCGTAGGGAGTTTTTCTCCCTGTTTTTGTGAGTTTTCTTCAAGACCGATGTAAGTAAATCGCTCACCTGCAATAGGAGTAGTTTCGTTTCGAAATTCTCATTGTAGAACCCTAGTTTTCGAAAAGTAGAAGCATGGTTAAGAGAGTTTTGCTATTCTATGTTTTAGCTATTAAAGTTGCATGTTTTATCATGTTAGAAATTCAATTTGTTTGTATTGAATGTATGTAGGCCAAGCATGATGAGTTTCATACTTATGAAAAGATCTAAAAGTGAATTTGAGTTAAGGAGCACACAAGGTGCTCGATGGAAAGTTAAAGTGAGAAAAGTAAAGGTTTTTTTGGCATGCAAATATATGCAAAAAAATAAGTAAAGTGATAAGGTTAAGTATGGTAAGTAAGAAAAGTATTTTACTTTGAGAAAGAGACGTACCGGGCAAATGTAAGGCCCATCGAAAGTTAGAAAGTAAAGTTCTAATAGGGTGCGGTGGCTAGCTACCTCGCAACCTATTAGAAAAGCGCGCAATTGGTACACCGATACCATGGTACAATGTCAAGGCCTAAAGAGAAAGTTGATTACTATTTTCAAGTATATAAGTATGATCAAGTAGTTTCTTTTTGAGAAAGTGTTTAATTATTATGTGTACCTTGTTACAATGCAAGCATGATAAAGTAGTTCAAGTAGTAAGCATGGTTAGTTGTGTACATTGATACATTAACAAGCATGATAAAGTGTTTCAAGTTGTAAGCATGTTTAGTTGTAAGTTTTGAAGTAAGTAAAGTTTTAAATCATTCTTTGAGATGAGCATGTTTAGTATTGACATCATGATTTTGTGAGTAGGGATTTACTTACTAAGCATTGTGCTTATTAGTTGCATTTTCCTTCTATTGCAGATAAAGGAAAAGAGAAAGCGTAAGTTGGGAGGCGACAGGACTTGCATTGGTGTTCAGTGGCGGCGGAACCGTGGAAGAGATCTTTGGGAATAAGTATTATAGAAACATTTGGTTATGGTTTTGGGTTCATAGAAAGTGATCAGTGTGTTTAAACTATGCCTAGAGACAAAGTTTGGTACAAACTTTAGTATATTTATGCAAGTGTTTTGCTAGTTTTGTAAAACTCCGCAAAGTTTCAATTTCAAGTTGTGGTATTGGTTTTGAGTTACTAATATGCTAAATAAACTAGGGTAGAATATAGATTTGAAGTTATATCTTAATGTGAAGTGATAGTATGTGGTTTGTGGATGTTTGAAAGTGGTTATCAGCTCTGAAATTGCAGGTTTTCAGGCGTGCCAGTCGACTGGCTCAGATACCAGTCGACTGCTATATCGAACAGAACCTTCTGTTCGATATGGCAGTCGACTGACCATATACCAGTCGACTGACACCAGTCGACTGCTATAATAGCAGTCGACTGGTGCCATTGAAAAGAAACTGTGTAGAGTAGTTGGTTAGTGCTTTGGTCATGCAACTAAGAGGTTGAGGGGTCAAATCCTGGCAAAGCAAATAAAATGAAAGTTGTTTTGTTTTTTTTTGAGAAAAAAAAAGAGAAGGAAAAAAAAAATTCAGAGCAAGTTAAGGGGACTCAAGTTGGTGTAACCTAAGGCTAAGGATAAGGTAAAGTTAAGGTTAAGCAAATGTGACGTCCGTTTTAAGGAAGTTAAGAGAAGTCGGGTCGTGACAGAGTGGTATCAGAGCAAAAGGTTCCATCCTTCCGCCGCACTGACATCAAGCATCAATCCTGCCGCCTACCAAGTAAGAAGTTCATATGTTATAGTTTTGCATGCTTTTCATTATTGACTGCTAGTATCAGTAAGTGCATGATGAAGAAGTTCATATGTTATAGTTTTTCATGCTTTTCATTATTGACTGCTAGTATCAGTAAGTGCATGATGAAGAAGTTCATATGTTGTAGTTTTGTATACTTTTCATTATTGACTGCTAGTATCAGTAAGTGAAAGATGATAAGGAAGTATGTTAGTATTATTATATACTAATATGTGCATGGAGATAATGAAGTAAGTTAGTAAGGAAGTATGTTAGCTTTATTATATGCTAATATGAGAATGATGATAGTGAAGTAAGTTAGTAAGAGATAATGAGCTGTTATTTTCTTTACACTATAGAGTAAGAGAATGCTAAGAGGACGTCCTTCATGTTGTGATCTTAGTATAGCAAGTCCAAGGTCTTGATTTGCCCAAAAGTAAGTTTTGGGATTATGGCACACAAGGTGCTTGATAAAAGTTTTGAGTAAGACCAAGGTCTTACTAAGCCCTAGAACGAGTTCTAGAACTAAGAAATGAGATAAGAATCAAGACCAAGGTCTTGTTATATCCTAAAGCAAGTTTGGGAACATTACCATTAAGTGTTAAGTTATACATTTGAGGGCGTCCTAGAAAGGCCCAAAACGAGGAGCAAGCTCCTAGAGGGCAAGAGGCAACAGAGTTAGTACCCCCACCAAATCTCTTAGACGTGGTGGCTCAGTTACAGAGACAGTTAGCAGAACAACAGCAAGTTATTGCCACTAGGATGGCTAACCAGTAGGTCGTTATTATTACCTCGCCGGTGGCGAATGTAGTGGCACCAGTTGTGATCGAAGACCCATCGATTACATCTGTAGTCCGACAAGGGGGGTAAGGCAAGAAGCGTACCTCATTCAGTAGAAGAAACTGAAGCCAGGGAACTTCCCAGGCACAAGCAAACCATGGGATGCTTAAGCATGGTTCAAAACGTTGGAAAGAATAGTAGGGCTACTGGACTGGCATGAGGTAGAGAAGATAAAGTGTGCATCTTTCTGCCTTACGGGAGATGCTAGAATATAGTGGGAGAGAGTCAAGGCCAAGAGAAATGTCAGCCAGATGACATGAGCCGACTTCGAGACTGAGTTCTTTGAAGAATACTTTCACATGCAAGTAACCAACAAGCATTATGATGAATTCACGGAGTTTAGACAAGGAGAACTATCCGTGGATGAAGCAGTGAAGATGTTTAAGCGGTTAGCTCATCTGTGCCCAGAGCTAGTTAGCACAGAAAAAGAGATGGTTAGGCTAATGCTCAAGATGTTAAGGCCTGAGATAGCGTTAAAGGGGGCTAGCAGTGTTAAGAGGCCGCAAACCTCCGAAGAACTAATAAGTAGTGCTTTGATCACTGAGCACTACTTAAACAGTATAAAGGCCACCAGAAAGGTTGAACGATGAAGTTCTTAACAACCTTACCGTCAGGGGAAGTAATGGCCTCTACCCAGAGGCTAAGGGCAGTACCAATCTGGATTTCCAACCGAGAGCTCTACAGTGACTTGGTAGTCCTTGAGATGAAGGATTACGATGTCATTTTAGGGATGGATTTCTTGAGCAAGTACAATGCTTCTATAGACTGCCGCAAGAGAAAAGTCAAGTTCACACCAGAAGCAGAACCTTCATTTGAGTTTATTGGAGACCCAAGGAGAAAGATAAAGAGGTTCCTATCTACCTTGCAAGCTCAGAGAATGTTAGAGAAGGGGTGCTCTGGTTTTCTAGCTCATATAGTGGATGCAAGTCAAGGAGAAGGATTGAAGAGAGAAGAAGTGAGGGTAGTCTGTGACTATCCTGAAGTGTTTCCTGAAGAGTTACCAGGACTCCCTCCCAATCGGGAAATTGAGTTTGAAATTGAGTTGGCCCCAGGAACCAACCCAATTTCGAAAGCACCTTATCGCATGGCGCCAGCAGAACTGAAAGAATTGCAAGAACAATTGCAAGAGCTGCTTGACAAGGGTTTCATCCGCCCTAGTCATTCACCTTGGGGAGCTCCTGTACTGTTTGTCAAGAAGAAAGATAGATCTATGCGAATGTGCATAGATTATCGAGCTTTGAATAAGGTAACCACCAAGAACAGATATCCTTTGCCAAGGATAGATGATTTATTTGATCAGCTGAAGGGAGCCACAGTGTTCTCCAAGATAGATCTGCGATCAGGTTACCATCAGCTCAGAGTGAAGGAGAGTGATGTGCCAAGGACTGCTTTCAGTACAAGATATGGGCACTATGAGTTTGTGGTCATGCCCTTTGGAGTGACAAACGCCCCTGCGACGTTTATGGATCTAATGAATAGAGTGTTCAAGGATTTTCTGGACAAGTTCGTCATTGTCTTCATTGATGATATCCTAGTGTATTCAAAGACTCAGAAAGAACATGAAGAACACCTGAAGATAGTGTTGCAAACCTTACACCAGAAGGAGTTGTACGCCAAATTCTCAAAGTGTGAGTTTTGGCTTGATCAGGTGGCCTTCCTAGGCCACATTATTTCCAAGGAAGGTATTATGGTAGACCCAGCCAAGATTGAAGCAGTTAGTAACTGGAGTCAACCAAAGAATGCTAGTGAGATCAGAAGTTTTCTGGGTTTGGCAGGGTACTACAGAAGGTTTGTAGAGGACTTTTCAAAGATAGCTTCTCCACTTACAGCCCTTACCAGAAAGAATAAGAAGTATGAGTGGACTAAAGACTGTGAGCAGAGTTTCCTTGAGTTGAAGAAGAGACTGACCAGCACTCCTATCCTTACAGTACCCGAAGGTGATAAGAGCTTTGATATATACAGTGATGCATCAAAGCTAGGACTTGGAGCGGTCCTTATGCAAGAAGGCAAAGTCATAGCTTATGCTTCCAGACAACTCAAGGACTATGAAAAGAATTACCCCACTCATGATCTGGAGTTGGCAGCTGTAGTCTTTGCTCTAAAGATATGGAGGCATTACTTGTATGGAGTGCAGTGTAAGATTTATACAGATCACCAGAGTCTGAAATATTTCTTCACTCAGAAAGACCTCAATATGAGACAGCGAAGGTGGCTCGAGTTAGTGAAGGACTATGACTGTGAGATTCTTTACCACCCTGGTAAGGCAAATAGAGTAGCAGATGCACTGAGTAGAAAGACTTGTGCCACTTTGATGTCCTTATCAGCATTGACACCACCATTACAGAAGGAGATAGTAGATTATGGAGTGGAGATTATTGATGGACAGCTAGCCCTATTGACACTAGAGTCAACTTTGCTTGAAGAGATACAGAAAGAGCAAGCTGAGGATTCTGATATTCAAAGGATCAAGCAAGAGGTGCAAGAAGAAGAGAGTAAAGAGTTTAGAGTATCTGACAGTGGGATACTCTACTATGGTGACCGTTTATGTGTCCCCAATCATGAAGAGCTGAGAAAGAAGATTCTTGAAGAAGCCCATGGAACTCCCTACTCAATGCATCCTGGTTCCACTAAGATGTACCAAGATTTGAAAGGAAGATTTTGGTGGTCAGGGATGAAGAGAGACATAGCTAAGTATGTCAGCACCTGCCTGACATGTCAGAGAGTTAAAGCAGAACACCAGAGACCAGGAGGTGTCCTATAGCCCATTCAGATTCCAGAGTGGAAATGGGAAGACATAGCCATGGATTTCATAGTTGGTCTACCAAAGATAACTAACGGCTATGATGCTATTTGGGTGATAGTAGACAGATTGACCAAGTCTGCCCACTTTTTGGCAATCAGAGTGTCTTACTCAATTGAAAAGTTAGCCCAATTATATGTGCAGGAAGTGATCCGACTACACGGAGTCCCGAAGACCATTATCTCTGATAGGGATGGTCGTTTCACGTCACACTTTTGGGATTGTGTACAGACAGCGTTAGGCACCAAACTGAAATTCAGCACAGCTTTCCATCCCCAGACCGATGGACAGACAGAGAGAATGAATCAGGTACTAGAAGATATGCTCAGAGCTTGTGCATTGGACTTCAAGGGCAGTTGGTGCAAGTATTTATGTTTAGCTGAGTTTGCCTACAACAACAGTTACCAAGCCACTATTGGTATGACACCCTATGAAGCTCTTTATGGTAGGAAGTGCAGATCTCCCCTCTGTTGGTATGAAGGTAGTGAGAAGAAAGAAATGGGGTCACAGACTGATCTCATAGATGATGCCACAGAAGCTATAAGGTGTATCCGCCAGAGAATAGAAACTGCTCAGAGTAGGCAGAAGAGCTACGCCGATGTACGCCGTAGGCCGTTAGAGTTTGAAGTTGGGGATACAGTTTTCCTCAAAGTAGCTCCTATGAAGGGTGTGATGAGATTTGGCAAGAAAGGCAAGCTAAGTCCTCGATATGTAGGACCCTACCCAGTGACGAAAAGAGTTGGCAAAGTAGCTTACGAGTTGGAGCTACCCTCAGAGATGTCAGCAATACACAATGTGTTTCATGTCTCAATGCTAAAGAAGCATATCCCAGATGCCAACCAAGTGATTGAGCCACAGATGGTACAAGTGCAAGAAGATCTCAGTTATAAGAGTCGACCTATTCAGATAATAGATCGAGCAGATAAGAAGCTGAGGAACAAAGTGGTACCACTAGTAAAAGTTTTATGGCTGAATCAGAAGTATGAAGAGGCAACTTGGGAATCAGAAGAGAGCATGAGGCAAAGGTATCCAGAGCTGTTCTAAGTTCGAGGATGAACTTTTTATAAGGTAGGGAGGATTGTAACACCCAATAATTTCCTGGTAATATTAGGGATTTTTAGGAATTTTTCTAGTATTTTTCGGAATATTATAGCATTTTTTTGGAATGAAATTAGAAAAATAAAAAAAAAAGAAAAACTTTAAAGGGGTCGGGTGGGGATTGATCCCGCGACCACAGGGAGGAAGGGAAGCCAAGCAACCAACTGGGCTAGGGTATCAAGCACAGAAAAGGGAGGAGAGAAATAATGTTGTAGTGTAGTTAAGCCTTTTCATTAAGAGGTATATTAAGCCGCTTAAGTCGCGTTGGAAAGGGGAGGCTAGGGTTGTGGTCGGCGCGTGAACAGGGAAGAGAGGCGAGGAGAGGAGGCGAATTCAAGGGTTCTTCTTCTTCTTCTTCTTCTTCACCTTCCCCCTTGAGTAGAGAAGACCTAGGATTGCTTCCTAGGGCTAAAGGTGGAAGCTTTTCACAAGAAGGAGGGGAAAGGATTTCGTAGGGAGTTTTTCTCCTTGTTTTTGTGAGTTTTCTTCAAGACCGATGTAAGTAAATCGCTCACCTGCAATAGGAGTAGTTTCGTTTCGAAATTCTCATTGTAGAACCCTAGTTTTCGAAAAGTAGAAGCATGGTTAAGAGAGTTTTGCTATTCTATGTTTTAGCTATTAAAGTTGCATGTTTTATCATGTTAGAAATTCAATTTGTTTGTATTGAATGTATGTAGGCCAAGCATGATGAGTTTCATACTTATGAAAAGACCTAAAAGTGAATTTGAGTTAAGGAGCACACAAGGTGCTCGATGGAAAGTTAAAGTGAGAAAAGTAAAGGTTTTTTTGGCATGCAAATATATGCAAAAAAATAAGTAAAGTGATAAGGTTAAGTATGGTAAGTAAGAAAAGTATTTTACTTTGAGAAAGAGACATGTACCGAGCAAATGTAAGGCCCATCGAAAGTTAGAAAGTAAAGTTCTAATAGGGTGCGGTGGCTAGCTACCTCGCAACCTATTAGAAAAGCGCGCAATTGGTACACCGATACCATGGTACAATGTCAAGGCCTAAAGAGAAAGTTGATTACTATTTTCAAGTATATAAGTATGATCAAGTAGTTTCTTTTTGAGAAAGTGTTTAATTATTATATGTGTACCTTGTTACAATGCAAGCATGATAAAGTAGTTCAAGTAGTAAGCATGGTTAGTTGTGTACATTGATACATTAACAAGCATGATAAAGTGTTTCAAGTTGTAAGCATGTTTAGTTGTAAGTTTTGAAGTAAGTAAAGTTTTAAATCATTCTTTGAGATGAGCATGTTTAGTATTGACATCATGATTTTGTGAGTAGGGATTTACTTATTAAGCATTGTGCTTATTAGTTGCATTTTCCTTCTATTGCAGATAAAGGAAAAGAGAAAGCGTAAGTTGGGAGGCGACAGGACTTGCATTGGTGTTCAGTGGCGGCGGAACCGTGGAAGAGATCTTTGGGAATAAGTATTATAGAAACATTTGGTTATGGTTTTGGGTTCATAGAAAGTGATCAGTGTGTTTAAACTATGCCTAGAGACAAAGTTTGGTACAAACTTTAGTATATTTATGCAAGTGTTTTGTTAGTTTTGTTAAACTCCGCAAAGTTTCAATTTCAAGTTGTGGTATTGGTTTTGAGTTACTAATATGCTAAATAAACTAGGGTAGAATATAGATTTGAAGTTATATCTTAATGTGAAGTGATAGTATGTGGTTTGTGGATGTTTGAAAGTGGTTATCAGCTCTGAAATTGCAGGTTTTCAGGCGTGCCAGTCGACTGGCTCAGATACCAGTCGACTGCTATATCGAACAGAACCTTCTATTCGATATGGCAGTCGACTGACCATATACCAGTCGACTGACACCAGTCGACTGCTATAATAGCAGTCGACTGGTGCCATTGAAAAGAAACTGTGTAGAGTAGTTGGTTAGTGCTTTGGTCATGCAACTAAGAGGTTGAGGGGTCAAATCTTGGCAAAGCAAATAAAATGAAAGTTGTTTTGTTTTTTTTGAGAAAAAAAAAGAGAAGGAAAAAAAAAAATTCAGAGCAAGTTAAGGGGACTCAAGTAGGTGTAACCTAAGGCTAAGGATAAGGTAAAGTTAAGGTTAAGCAAATGTGACGTCCGTTTTAAGGAAGTTAAGAGAAGTCGGGTCGTGACATAATTACCCAGATAACATCATAACCATTTGTTGTCTTTGGTAGACCAACCATGAAGTCCATGGCTATATCTTCCCATTTCCACTCTGGAATCTGTATGGGCTGTAGGACTCCCCCTGGTCTATGGTGTTTTGCTTTCACTCTTTGGCACGTTAGGCAGGTATTGACATACTTACATACATCTCTTTTCATTCCAGACCACAAAAATCTTCTTTTCAAATCTTGGTATATTTTGGTAGAACCAGGATGCATAGAATAGGGAGTTCTATGGGCTTCCTCAAGAATCTTCTTTCATAGCTCCTTACTGTTAGGGACACATAGATGGTCTCCATAATAGAGTATCTCACTATCATATACTCTAAACTCTTTACTTCCTCCTTCTTGCATCTCTTGCTTGATCTTTTGAATATCAGAATCTTGATCTTGCTTTTTCTGTATATCCTCAAGCAGAGTTGACTCTAGTGTCAATACTAAGAGTTGCCCATCTATGATCTCCACTCCATAATCTACTATCTCTTTCTGCAGTGGTGGTGACAGTGATGACAGGGACATCAAAGTTGCACAAGTCTTTCTACTTAACGCTTCAGCCACCCTATTCGCTTTACCGGGGTGGTAGAGGATTTCACAGTCATAATCTTTGACTAACTCCAGTCACCTTCGCTGTCTCATATTTAGGTCCTTCTGGGTGAAGAAATATCTTAGACTCTGGTGATCTGTGTAAATCTTGCACCGAATGCCGTACAGGTAATGCCACCACATCTTAAGAGCGAAGACTACTGCTGCTAACTCAAGATCATGAGTAAGGTAGTTCTTTTCATAATCCTTGGGTTGCTGGGAGGCATAAACAATGACCTTGCCTTCTTGCATGAGTACGGCTCCCAGTCCCAACTTTGAGGCATCACTATATATGTCAAAACTTCTATCACTTTCTGGAACTGTAAGAATGGGAGTACTTGTCAGTCTTTTCTTTAGCTCAGTAAAACTTCTCTCATAATCTTCAGTCCATTCGTACTTCTTATTCTTTCTGGTAAGGGCAGTTAACGGAGAAGCTATCTTGGAAAAGTCCTCTACGAATCTTCTGTAGTACCCTGCTAAACCCGGAAAGCTTCTGATCTCACTAGCATTCTTTGGTCGACCCCAGTTACTAACTGATTCAATCTTTGCTGGGTCTACCATGATACATTCCTTGGAAATGATGTGGCCTAGGAAAGCCACTTGGTCAAGCCAGAAGTCACCCTTTGTAAACTTGGCATATAACTTCCGTTGCTGTAGGGTCTTCAATACTACCCTCAGATGTTCATCATGTTCTTCCAGAGACTTAGAATAGACTAGGATATCATCAATGAAGACTATGACGAACTTATCAAGAAACTCCTTAAACACTCGATTCATTAGATCCATGAATGTTGTAGGGGCATTCGTCACTCCAAAGGCATGACCACAAACTCGTAGTGTCCATATTATGTTCGAAAAGCGGTTCTCGGTACATAACTCTCCTTGACTTTGAGTTGATGGTAACCTGACCACAAATCTAATTTGGAAAACACTGTTGCCCCTATCAACTGATCAAATAAATCATCTATCCTTGGCAAAGGATATCTATTCTTGATGGTCACCTTATTCAGGGCTCGATAATCTATGCACATTCACATAGATCCATCTTTCTTCTTGACGAACAACATGGGATCTCCCCAGGGTGAATGACTAGGGTGAATGAAACCCTTGTCGAGCAACTCCTGTAATTGTTCCTGCAACTCCTTCAATTCTGCTGGCACCATACGATAAGGAGCCTTTGAAATCGGGTTGGTACCTGGAGCCAACTCAATTTCAAACTCAATTTCTCGATGGGGAGGCAGTCTTGGTAACTCTTCAGGAAACACCTCCGGATAGTCACAAACTACCTGTACCTCTTCCTTCTTCAATCCTTCTCTTTGCCTTGCATCTACTATATGCGCTAAATAACCAGAACATCCATTATCTAACATCTTGTGAGCTTATATGTTAGAAAGAAACCTTTTTGTCTTTCTCTTTGGGTCTCCGACAAACTCGAATGGAAGTTTTGCTTCTGGTGTGAACTTTACTTTCCTTTTTCGGCATTCAATAGAGGCACTGTACTTGCTCAAGAAATCCATCCCTAAAATGATATCGTAATCCTTCATCTCAAGGACTACCAAATTGTTGGGGCAATCTATGGTTCAGAGTGACCATGTGTTTTGATGTTTGGGCAATGGGATTAAGTTAGGTTCACCCTTGTGTTTGATATATGTATTTGAGTGTGCAGGTTTGCAGGATACACATGAACTTAGCTAGACGACATCAGGTTCGGTGAAGGATGGTGTGAGGAGACAAGCTGTGGGCTTGTATGCATCTAAGGGACCATGGACAAAGCAAGGACGATGAGCCGAGGTAAGCAAACTTCAAGGCATACACGAAGGATGACATGGGGAGACGAGCCGTGAGCTTGCATGCATCTGAGGGCGAGAGCCAAAGTCAAAAAGGGATTGAAGGCAACAGATCGAGGCTGCTGGATGAAGAGTCAGCTAAGTCATGAGGGTTCGAGTGCTGAGGGAATTGTACTCAGGAAATCCTTAGGTTCGAGTGCTGAGAGAATTATACTTAGGAATGGAAACCTTAGGTTTAGGGGTGGACCAGTCGACTGATGCTTGGATCAGTCGACTGATGAAGTCCACAGAAAGATCAGTCGACTGATCCTTGGATCAGTCGACTGATGTCAGCTGCAAGGATCAGTAGACTGATGTCAGCTGGAATTCAAACGTTGGGATGTAACGTTCGAATCCAAGTGGGATCAGTTGACTGGTGCTTGGACCAGTCGACTGGTAATGGTCTGTTAGGATGTATACTAAAAGCCTTACCTTTTTTGTATGATCATCCACATTTTGAAAGAGAATCACAACAATACTAGATGCGTATTTATATTAGTATATGCATTAAAGTCCTTTACTTTATATTGTAGATAACATGGTGTGTGGTGACACACGGAAGATCATGTTATCAGTTCCTTGCCTAGTCAAAGCAGAGGCTCACAACCGAGATGGAATTGAACAAACCATTGGGATGATTGTAGTGTAATTAGGTGTGGTATGTCTTGACCATTAAATTACACTAGTGTGCTTAGTGTGCATTGAGCAGGACCAAAACTAGAGATAATCCAATTTGTATTGACTTGATAATTAGATTGGATCTCAGATTTTATTATGGAGTACGATCCCTAAATTCCGATATAATAACGGGCACATATGATTAATTATTATTTTTTTGATTAACCAATGGGCGAGATCTATTCTGTTAGATTGATAGGCCCGGTAAGTTGGGAAATAATGTTAATTACATGGTGTGCCGTTCATTATTGACGGAATCCGTGTCCTGGTGAGTTGGGATGATGATGCCCCCTTGATGAGCTCAAAAGGTTCATCATGTTAAACCCTGCAGGTGAATTTGATCCAATATGATGATAATGTTGAGTGGTACTAATCAAGGATCCAGAAGTTAATTAATTTAATTTGTCAGTAATTTAAATTAATTGACGGACATTCGATATCTTAAACACGGGGGATGGACGACTCATAATAGGTGGAATCCATATGTAAATATGGGGGTTGGTGAGGTAGTTCAATAAGGATCTTTTAGTGGAATGGATCTTCATTAATGGATCGTGTTTGGATCCATTAGTAGGACAAGATCCAACTCCTCCTCATGACCCCTACCATATGTTAGTAATATGAGAGAAGTGTCCTAAGGCAATCGCCTTATGATTATAATCATTTACTTTAATAAATGAATATTCACTATTTGAGTATACATGTTCGTGTATTTGACTAAGATTTTAAACTCATTTACTGAATGTCCGCAATACAATTCACAGCATGAGAGAATTTATGATGAATTCACAACTAGTGATTATCTCTACATGTGCAATTGTGAAGTATTGAAATTGTCCCTAGTCGATGAATTGATAAATACGGACACTATCAATTTTGTTGAGACTAGCATGGGTTATTCTCTAATCAGCTGATTCTCACTGGCTGGTGACATTGGGATGTCCGGAGATAAACATGAATGCTAGTTAAGGGAACTAGTTCATTGGAGTGACTGACTGTAAAACTTCATATGGTAGTCTACATATAGACATGTCAGTGAAGTTCTTACTGCAGCGTAAGTGCGATGTTCCTTTGACTTGCGGTGTTCAAGTCATCTTGGTCATGGAGACTTATACTTTAACATCTTAAGCAAGCATCTCCAAGGAGGTGTGGACCCAGGATGGTTGGGTATAAGCCGAAGTGCCCGAAGATGTTTGAACAGCCTATAAAGGATTCACCACTCCTTGCGAGGAGATGTATACCCAAGGCCTATCGTCGGATTGTTACTCGAAGCCTCTGGCCAGAGCATGACATGTTCAGAGTATGAATCTCTTAAAGACATGAGAGTAATTAGAATCCGTTGGACGAGAAAGACATTACTTGGGCTAGGTGTGACGTAGTCAGCCTAGTAGGGACTGACACACATAGACTATGTCCTGAACCAAGTGGGTATAAGATGGTGAAGGGAATGAGGCACGATTCATTAAAGCTGCTGAAGGGTTTCAGAATTATTTCTGAGGTCAACCGTTGATCTTTCGATTAATTGGGGATCATGATGTACTACTAGGTGCCACTCATGATCGTTCTATAATTGGTTGATTATAGACGGCCAACATAAATCAAAAGCCTATTTAGTCACACGCACTACGAGTGATCCGAGGGATTTAAAACGAGTTAAAAATTGGATTTTCCGATCAAGAGAGATAAGTCGAATCTGAATTTTTCAGAGACGCATCGGAAGCATAAAATGGCTAAGTCTTTTGAAGACTTATTGGACGAATTAAATGAGTTTAATTCGTATGGTTTTAACTTGGGTTTGGCCGGCCAAAGAGGGTCCCCACCCTCTTTGTTTGGCCAGCCACATTAAAAGGGGAGAACCAAATTGTATGGTTCAAATTATAAAATAAACCGAGCGCGGTTTGTTTTATAAAATTATGGATAAAGAAATTTATATAAAGAAATTTATATAAACGGATTTATTTTTCATGGAAATTAAAATGAACCATGGATTGGTTTATTTTATTTTATAAAATCAATAATAGATTGATTTACCATGATAAAGAAATTTATCTAAAGAAATTTATATAAAGAAATTTATATAAAGAAATTTCTTTCCATAAGAAAAGGGAGACATGGTTGTTTTTATTGTAAATTAAATTATGATAAAAACTTGGCATGATGGAATAATTCATAGAAAAATTTATATGATAAATTTCTTATGATAATTTATTCCATAAAAAGGAGACTTGGCGGTAGAGAGGCTACTATATAAAGGAACCAAGGCATGACTTGATTCTTAATTCAAGAGATCTAGAAATAAGCCCTCTCTCTCTCTCCTTCTCTCTCTCTCCCTCTTCTAGTGCCGCCGGCCCTAGAAGCCCTCCCTTTTATTGCCGTGAGCTTCCACCACCAAGAAGCTGCCGAAGAAGAAGAAGAAGCGGGCGCAACTCCTTCCTTCCTCCCGGAATCTTGATTCCGTTCTTCGTTTAGTGGTTAGTCTTTCCATCTCTCTCTTGGTATTCTTGTCGTGCCTTTGGAAAATCTAGTAGTTCTTGTCGGCACGAAACTCGTGGCTTTGTGAAGTCATCCCGAAGAAAACTCGGCGTGGACGCGAATAGAGGCGGAGCTTCCAAGGGACGCTAAGGTTGGATCTCGTCCCTTCCTTCGAGTTACGCGAGGTATTAAGTAAATTAGTTTACTTTCTGCAAAATTTTAATATATGATCATGTCTACATAATATAAGGCTGCATGCTTAGATGTACGGGTAAATAATTTGGGAAATTATTTATGTTAAATCTTCTGCTGCACGTAATTAAATTTTAGAATTATGAATCCGCATCCATGTCAACATGCACCCGGTCCCAACACCATAGCCCTATATATATATATATCCCATGTGACATGAAACCAAATAATAAATTAATCAAGGAGACACAAGAAAACCCTAGTCTATTCTCTCCTCTCACTTTCTCTCCCTCTCTCCCTCTTGGCTCAGCAGCGCCGAACAATAGCTATGCTGTTTTATTCTCTTCTCCATGCGTGAGACTGGGAAGAAGCTGTTCTTCTCCACAGATCATCGCGCACGGGCTGTGCATGCAAACGGCGGTGCCGTTTTCTTCTCCTGCATGGGTGCAGCGCAGATTTCGGCTGTGGAGGAGTACTGTGATTAAGTTGCTCACGCAACTTAATTAAACCAATAGAGAATTGCTCTATTGTTGCTGGCTTTAGTGGACGTCGGATGGAGAGGGAACCGTCGGTGGAGAACAGATGGTTGAGATGCCTTCGGTCTTCATCAGGTGGAGAGAAGAAGGTTGCTTCACGCAACCTTCGACCTTCTTCAGATGGAGAGAACCGCCACCTTCGGTGGCCGTCGGCGGAGAGCTGGATGCAACCTTCTGATTGCATTGAGAAAATCTGCTCACGGCAGATTGGATTTCTCCAAGCAAGTTGTGCAAGTAACTTGGTAGTCCATGCAACTTACAGCTTGTAGAAAAATTGCTCAAGTTGTGGAGAAGTTGTTAACGACTGTGGTAAAGTTGCTCGCAACTTAGCTCAAGGGAGCAAAGCTCGGGCAACGGCGGTGGAGGAAAGAGGGATAGTAGGGGTTTTGTGTTTGGATTATCTTCTCCCTTGGAGCGGCAGGCGCCATCCCTTTGGTTAGGGATTGGTTGGCGCAAGGAGAAGGGATCGACTTGGTGACCACGGTTCTTGGTAGATCGTCGCCCACACGACGTCCAAGAGGGGAGGGTCATACGATAGAAGATGGTAAGATAATGGAAGGTATATGCTCTTCCTCGGCTCCTTTTCTTCCTTTAGTGCCTTGTTACTATGCTTTGTTATTTCATGTGAATTAGTTAATTATTTTGATTTTGTATCATAGCTAATAATTAATTAATTGGACTCCGACAATAAACAAAAGAACCGGCGATCCACTCGTCGTCTCTTCCGCGGTCATTTGGTTAGGAGAATTACATGGCACGATCTTTGTGATTGGCCAAGTTGTAATTCGTACTGAACGATACGATGACGAGATGGTCGTTGGGAGATGGTGTTGAGGCAATCTATGGTCCGGAGTGACCATGTGTTTTGATGTTTGGGCAAAGGGTTTAAGTTAGGTTTTCCGTTGTGTTCTAATATGTGTATGTGTGTGTGCAGGATGTGCAGGTTACACATATGGACTTAGCTGGACGGCTTAGGTACGGTGAAGGGAGGCATGGAGACAAGATGGAGGCTTGTGTGCACCCGAGGGACCATAGATAGCAGGGATGATGAGCCGAGGGGTGCAGACTTCGAGGCATGCGTGAAAAATGGCATGGAGGCAAGCTAGAGGCTTGTGTGCATCCGAGGGACGGGAGCCGAAGACGAAGAGGGCGCGAAGGCAACAGTCGGGGCTGCGGTGAAGAGTCAGCTGAGTCATGAAGGAACGGGAGCCGAGGGAGGAGGACTCCAAGGGCAAGCCGGGAAGTGGACTTCAAAGGGTACATGTGAAGGGTGGCATGGAGACAAGCCAAGGGAAAGCTTGTGAGCACATCCGAGGGACGATAGCCAGTGGAAGAAGACTTTAAGGGGCAAGCCAAGGGAGTGTACCTGAAGGCACACGTGGAGGAGGGTCGTTGGAATGAGGAAAAGAGTTTGTATAAGCTGGGCAGTAGATTGGGAATATAACAGTCGACTGCCAACACAAACAGAAACTCACAGAATATAATTGACCCGAGACCAGTCGACTGCCCTGTGAGCAGTCGACTGGTAAGTAGCCAGAATTTGAACGTTGAGTTGCAACGGTCGAATCTGAGTGGGGGCAGTCGACTGCCCTGGGAGCAGTGGACTGGTAGGGTGTTTTCCAGCCTTGAGCTTTATTTAAAGAGGCTTGTTAGTAGTCTGTAAAGCTCAGAAGTGTGGTCAAGGTTGTGGCGAGGTTTCTCCACCCACAAGGAGCTACGCGAGCTAGCCGGAGGGCATTCGGGGAGTGATCCGCCGAAGGATCGAGGGATCGTCCACCTCACGGACTGTCATGGAGTAGGAGCTTCATCTCCGAACCACGTAAATAGGTATTGTTAGCATTGTTTAGTTGTTAGTATTGTTTTTGTTGTATTTCCGCTTGCGCACTAACAACGTAGGTAGAGAAGAAAACGAAAAATTACTATTCACCCCCTTTAGCAAGCTACATCGATCTAACAAGTGGCATCAGAGCGAAGGACCGTTCTTGTTGGACTAACGGCCAAAGGAGCACAAGCTAGAGGAGAAAAATGATGGAGACAAGTTGGTGGATGATATCTACACTCCACCTCCCTACGATCATGAAGATTTCGAATATTGGAGGATGCAAATGAAGACATGGTTTGGAATGGAGTGGGAATGCATAATGGTGCTAGAAGAGCCCTTCAAGATTCCAAAGGATAAGCACGGGAAGAAGCTTAGGCCTAGATATTGGGATAAGGAGCAATAAGAACAATCTATGGCAAATAAGAAGGTAATCGATATATTAGTTAATATTTTGCCTACTAATGTGTTAAGTGGTGTAGGAGAGTATCACAATGCCTATGAGCTATGGAACAAGATAGGAGAATTTCATAAAAACCCTACACAAGCACAAGAGCCGAAGGAGATAAGTCAAATGGTCCAAGAAGAAGAAAAAGGAAAAGAATCATCAACCTCATCAAGTGAAGAGCACAATTGAGTGAAAGATCATTCACCTCATCAAGAGAAGAAGAGGTGTCAACTTCAAAAATTGAGGGGGAGAAGAGACCCTCATCAATCCCGGAGCAAGAAGAATCTTCAACCTCCACTAAAGCTAAATTAAAAGAGCACATCATATGCTTTGGGTGCAATGAAAAGGGACACTACAAGGACAAGTGTCCAATGGGTAAGAAAAAGGAGGTAAACTCTAAACCCATTTCAAGTTCTTTTAAATCTATCATGGGTTGTAGGAATGGAGAAGCTCAAGAGAAAAGAAAGAAAATTAGATGCTTCACATGTGGAGAACTAGGGCATTATCACACAAAATGTCCAAGAAAAGGAAAGCTAAAGAAAATGGAGCAATTGAGAAGATGGTAGAAGGAGGAAAGGAAGAAATGAAGCTCATTCAAGGGGGAGCTATAAGGGTAAGGGAGGTAATCCCTAACTTTAAATTAATATACAATTCACTCTTAAGTTCTTCCATGCATGCTAGATTTAAGGAAAAATGTTTGCTTGTACATAATTTTGGATTTAAATATAATGATAGGAATAGGGTTAACAAGGTAGATCAAAACCCTAGAAAGGTCATGCATCATGATAAATCTAAGACCACTAGACCTAAGGTTCAAGCCAAAAAACCCAAGATGGGGAGACATATGCCTTGAAAGGTGTCTAAGGAGGACATATGGATTCTAGGGTTAGAAGCCTAGAAAAGGAAAATCAAGCTTTAAGGGAAAAGCTTGATAGGTTAGAGAAAACCATAGCGAGATTCATCATTGGTTCTAAGGGTTTAGATATGGTGTTGGGTGGTTTAAATCACTCCAATGATAGATCGGGGTTGGGATACCGGTCTAAGATCTCCAAGGCCAATGGAAAGAAATATGCTAGGATAACATATGATTATGACAAGAAGGAGAAGTCCAAAAATGACAAGGAGGTTCCATTTAAAGGTAAAACGAAGGACTTAACCAAAGATAAGATGTCTAAGGTTAAGAAGGTAAGGTTTGTAGGCCAAGAGTCACCGGAGGTACACCGGTGTGGCCTAGTGTTTGTGGAGTCACCTAGGAAGGTGGCTAAGGCTAAGAGCTCAAGGGGGAACTCTAGGAGTCTTTGGGATATATGATGAATGGATCTCGGGAGGTGTTCTCCTAGAGGTCTAGATGGACCATGGGATGTGCCAAAAGAGTTGGAGATGGACTTGATCTAAATTCTTGGGTTTTGGCACATGGATTAAGTGTTTCATGCATGGAAATATGACTTTAGGGTCATATAGCATGAAGGTTATTTTTTGATGCGCAAATGTCATATAAATCAATGCTAGGTATGCATTGTGGGTTGGTATGGGCAGAGACATCTAGGGGAAACCAAAACTAGGACTTTAGGTCAAGGTTCAATTGAACTTTTTAGCTAGTTTTGGATTTTGTGTCAAACTTGAGAATGGTGATAGATACATTTTTGGGTGTATTTTACCCAAGTAGGTATGAGCACCATAAACCTATCCACAAAATTTGGGAATTTTTGGAGATTTATCGAATTTCTGGCGCATTTCTGAATTTGGATTCAGAAAACTAAAAAATTATTTTTCAGCGTGCCAGTCGACTGCTATGGGCTGGATTGAGTATCCAGTAGCTGATTGATGTCCAAATGTTGTAAAACAAGTGTATGGGGGGCAAGTACACTGTGTTTATGATCATTAGGGGCTAAAAGATCCAATGATTGAGATATTGTTGGGATCTTTTTGATGTTAGGTAAAGGGGGAGAAGTGTTGGGTTTAATTTGGGAAACCAAACACACCCTTTGCAAGAAACCCTAGGTCTAGGGGTAGTCTAGGTAAACAGGGAGCATGGTTACTCCATTCTTGGCGTAAGGGAGATCTTGGAGAGGTTCTTAAAAAACCTTTGTAAGTCATTGTAGGGGGAGCCTTGGGATAGGTTTTAAAACGCCCGTTTTGGTGAAAATTCCTATCTTGGGCAGCTTAGGTGTATGGGATGCCTTGGGATAGGATCCATGATTGTTTGTATTGCATATGCATTGACGGTGTAAGTCCAAGTGGAGCCTTGACAACGTAAGTCCAAATGGTTGTTTAGCATTGTTATTGATATTTATTGCTATTTGTTTTCCCTAACTTAAACGTATTGCCAATCATAAAAAATGGGGAGATTGTTGAGGCAATCTATGGTCCGGAGTGACCATGTGTTTTGATGTTTGGGCAAAGGGTTTAAGTTAGGTTTTCTCTTATGTTCTAATATGTGTATGTGAGTGTGCAGGATGTGCAGGTTACACATATGGACTTAGCTGGACGGTTTCGGTACGGTGAAGGGTGGCATGGAAACAAGCTGGAGGCTTATGTGCACCCAAGGGACCATGGATAGCAGAGATGATGAGCCGAGTGGCACGGACTTCGAGCATGCGTGAAGGATGGCATAGAGGCAAGCTGGAGGCTTGTGTGCATCCGAGGGACGAGAGCCGAAGATGAAGAGGGTGCGAAGGCAACAGTCGAGGCTACTGGTGAAGAGTCAGCTGAGTCATGAAGGAACGGGAGCCGAGGGAGGAGGACTCCAAGGGCAAGTCGGGAAGTGGACTTCGAAGGACACACGTGAAGGGTGGCATGGAGACAAGCCAAGGGAAGGCTTGTGTGCGCATCCGAGGGACGATGGTTGATGGAAGAAGACTTCAAGGGGCAAGCCAAGGGAGTGTACCTGAAGGCACACGTGGAGGAGGGTCGTTGGAGTGAGGAAAAGAGTTTGTATAAGTTGGGCAGTCGACTGGGAATATAACAGTCGACTGCCAGCACAAATAGAAACTCACATAATGTAATTGACCCGAGACCAGTCGACTGTCCTGGGAGCAGTTGACTGGTAAGTAGCCAGAATTCGAATGTTAAGCTGCAACGGTCGAATCTGAGTGGGGGAGTCGACTGCCCTGGGAGCAGTCGACCGGTAGGGTGTTTTCCAGCCTTGAGCATTATTTAAAGAGGCTTGTTAGTAGTCTGTAAAGCTCAGAAGTGTGGTCAAGGTTGTGGTGAGGTTTCTCTACCCACAAGGAGCTACGCGAGCTAGCCGGAGGGCATCCGGGGAGTGATCCGCCGAAGGATCGAGGGATTGTCCACCTCACGGTCTGTCGTGGAGTAGGAGCTTCATCTCCGAACCACGGAAATATGTATTGTTAGCATTGTTTAGTTGTTAGTCTTGTTTTATTGTATTTCCGCTTGCGCACTAACAACATAGGTAGAGAAGAAAATGAAAAATTGCTATTCACCCCCTCTAGCAAGCTACATCGATCTAACATGTGGTATCGATCTAACAAGTGGTATCAGAGCGAAGGACCGCTCTTGTTGGACTAACCGCTAAAGGAGCACAAGCTAGAAGAGAAAATTGATGGAAGACAAGTTGGGGGATGATATCTACACTCCACCTCCCTATGATCATGAAGATTTCGAATATTGGAGGATGTAAATGAAGACGTGGTTTGAAATAGAGTGGGAATGCATAATGGTGCTAGAAGAGCCCTTCAAGATTCCAAAGGATAAGCATGGGAAGAAGCTTAGGCCTAGATATTGGATAAGGAGCAACAAGAACTATCTAGGGCAAATAAGAAGGTAATCGATATATTAGTTAATATTTTGTCTACTAATGTGTTAAGTGGTGTAGGAGAGTATCACAATGCCTATGAGCTATGGAACAAGATAGGAGAATTTTCATAAAAACCCTACACAAGCACAAGAGCCCAAGGAGATAAGTCAAATGGTTCAAGAAGTAGAAAAAGGAAAAGAATCATCAACGTCATCAAGTGAAGAGACACAGTTGAGTGAAAGATCATTCACCTCATCAAGAGAAGAAGAAGTGGTGTCAACTTCAAAAATTGAGGGGGAGAAGAGACCCTCATCAATCCCGGAGCAAGAAGAAGCTTCAACATCCACTAAAGCTAAATCAAAACAGCACATCATATGCTTTGGGTGCAATGAAAAGGGACATTACAAGGACAAGTGTCCAAAGGGTAAGAAAAAGGAGGTAAACTCTAAACCCATTTCAAGTTCTTTTAAATCTAACATGGGTTGTAGGAATGGAGAAGCTCAAGAGAAAAGAAAGAAAATTAGTTGCTTCACATGTGGAGAACTAGGGCATTATCACATAAAATGTCCAAGAAAGAAGAGCTAAAGAAAATAGAGCAATTGAGAAGGTGGGTGAAGGAGGAAAGGAAGAAAAGAAACTCACATCAAGGGGGAGCTACAAGGGTAAGGGAGGTAATCCTTAACTTTAAATTAAAATGCAATTCACACTTAAGTTCCTCCATGCATGCTAGAATTAATGAAAAATATTTGCTTGTACATAATTTTGAATTTAAATATAATTATAGGAATAGGGTTAACAAGGTAGATCAAAACTCTAGAAAGGTTATGCATCATGATAAATCTAAGACCACAAGACCTAAGGATCAAGGCAAAAATCCCAAGGAGGGAAGACATATGCCTAGAAAGGTAGGTAGGTCTAAGAATTGTAGGACCGGTGCCGTCGATATAGGGGGGTGAATATCGAACGTGAAAAATCTTTCGAAATTTTTCGTAAAACTTTCGTTCTGGACTTAGAATATTAGTAGCGCAGCGGAAAATAAATAGAACGAAAAAACAAAGCAAGACAGTGACACGGCGGATTTTTACTTGGTTCCCGACCCCCCAGGGTCAGTACATCCAAGGCCTATGCACGGGAACGCCCATCCACTATTGGTCTCCTTCCCGGACTTTCCGGAGGCGGAGAAACCCGACTTACAGTGCAAGTTTACAATCAAAAGATATGGAAAACTAATTGCAGTGTAATTAAAGCAAACCGAATAGAACAAGTTTGAAGCTCGGCCGATCTGGACCTCCGAAGTGCCGCGCAGTTCCTCCTGGAGCCTCCCGGTTGTAGAGCCTCGTTTCTAGCGCGTTGCCGTCGGTCAGAATGCTTGGAATGGTTCTTGGAAGTTGTAGTTGAGGCAGAGGGGTCGAAGCCCCTTATATAGGCCTCCTGGGGGCGCCCTGGACGCTGGGGGAGCCCCGATAAACCCGGTTAAACTTTATCCCTGCGCCGACCTCGCCGCAGCTGATAAAACCTTTGACCAGGGCGCCCTGGACAGTCCGGGCGCCCCCATGAAGGTTTATCTGTGTTTCAAACACGAAACCGCCAAAACAGCTTTGAACCCGGGCGCCCCGGACACTCCGGGCACCCCGCTTGACACCTGTTTTGCCTGCTTCACAAAAACCAAGTTTTTACCTTTGTCTGGGGGCGCCCCCACTGTTGGGGTGCCCTGGTTGCATGGGGGCGCCCCCAATGATGGGGGCGCCCTGCTTAAAGCCTGCAAGAACAGTTTTTTGCCTGGTTTACCTGCTTTGTCTCCGGTTCTTGATACCTGCAAGATACACAAACATAAAGCATAGATACATATAATGTTAGCCTTAAGGACTTGGTTCTGACTTCAGATTTGCATGAAACCCTAGTGTTGGGATCGGATGGCTAGAGAGGGGGGGGGGTGAATATAGCCAACCACTTGCAACTTGAATACTTATAGCGATTTCTGCAACTTAAATATCAGTAGCACAGCGGAAAGAGTAGAGAACAGATTATGTAGAAAATGTAATGGAAGCAAAACACACACAACTAGCAAGATCGCTAACAAGGAGGGTTTACAAGGTTCGGGGATAACTTGCCCCTACTCCTTGGCGTGCCCTTAAGGTGGGCGATCCCTTGATCGTCGACAGATCAAGCCTCGGTTATCACCGGATAAATCAGCAACCTCCTTCTCGGTGGAGAAACCTCTCCACAGTGTGTTTCAAACAAGGATATAGTTTAAGCACAAAGAAACAACAAGAAGGATCTTACTCAAACACTTAGCAAGGACAAAAACACAGCAAGCTTCCCTGAGCTCCACCCAATGTCGATCTCACGCAAGAACCCTTCTCCGTGTCTTCCCACTGTCGGACTCCAAGCCTCTTGTTTTCTCCTTCAAGCGCTCAAGTAAACGATGGTTGCTTCTCAATTGCTTGCTCAAAAGTGATGAAGATCGCAAGAACACAGCAGGCAAGTTGTGGAGAACTCAAGGCACGGCAAGATCAATAGTTCGCAAGACTTGCTTCAACGAAGCCATCCACCGCCCTTTTTGATTCTTCACATAGCACCAGGTGACAACATTCTGTAGCTCCCAGCTACTCATCTGCCAACGCCAGCCTCTACTGAGCTATCTCTGGACTCACTGAGCTCCCCTCAGTCAAGCTCCAGTCTCCGCTCCAGTCTGCAGCTCGCCGTTGCAACCTGAGATGGGAAAATGGACAAACCTGCTCCAAGGAAAGCCTCCATTGACCTCTCCTTAAGTGTTTGAATCCTTCCCTGTCACCTGTAGCTTGATCAGAGTATTAGAACAGCAAATCAACCAGCATATCAAATATCAGAGGAAAGTGGCAGCAAATCGGTTGTGTTCAGACGCGATCAGAGCGTCTGACAATGTAATTTGAATTAAAGTGATCGGTCACCGGACCGATCAGAGAGACTCCTGATCGGTCACCAGACCGATCAGGCTAGGTCCAGACCGATCAGGATCCGTCCTGATCGGTCCCCAACGCTCAATCAGAAATCGCGATTCCTTTGTGACTTCTCCTGATCGATCACCGGACCGATCCCAGGTTGTGGATCGATCACCTGAACGATCCACCCCTTTCTTGGGCGATTTCTGAGCTTCGCAGTCCAGACCTCCTGATCGGTCATCAGACCGATCAGGCAGCCTCCTGATCGGTCACCAGACCGATCAGATCATGACCAGACCGATCAGGCTAGAGCCTGATCGATCATAGTGAGAACCTGCGACGCTGGATCGTTCACCAGAACGATCTGCACAGTGATCCTGATCGGTCAGCAGACCGATCAGGAGCAGTTCAGCGAGGGAACTCAACCTCACTGCTCGCTCCCTGATCGGTCACCAGACCGATCAGGAGCCAGTCAGTGGGTGAAACGCATACTCCCTGATCGGTCACCAGATCGATCAGGAGCAACACAGTAGGTTCCCAACCTCACTGTGTGCTCCCTGATCGGTCACCCGACCGATCAGTCATCGCTGGATCGGTCACCAGACCGATCCACGAAGGAGCAGCGTGCCAGAATCCCTGATCGATCACCAGACCGATCCAGGGACTCAAACTCAGCCCTCCAAGCTAAGTTACCATTCACCTTAGCCCTCCAAGCTAAGGATTTTCCATCTAACTCTCCAAGTTGGGAATTTGCACCTAACCCTCCAAGTTAGGACTTTTCACCTAGCCCTCCAAGCTAGGACTTTTCACCTAGCCCTCCAAGCTAGGACTTTTCACCCAACCCTTCCGAGTTAGAACTTCATCCAACCTAGCCCTCCAAGCTAGGCACCTGACCCTCCAAGCCAGGACTTTTTCACCTAATTCTCCAGGATGGGAATTTGCACCTAACCCTCCAAGTTAGGACTTTTCACCTAGCCCTCCAAGCTAGGACTTTTCACCCAACCCTTCCGAATTAGGACTTTTCCAACACCTAGCCCTCCAAGCTAGGATTTCTCACACCTAACCCTCCAGGTTAGGATTTTTCCAACACCTAGCCCTCCAGGCTAGAATCCTCCATATCATGCCTAATCCTCGATCAGGACTTAATCATAATCATCATCATCATCAACCTAAACTAAAATCGTTGTCAACACCAAAACAACAATCAGGGCCAGACTGCATCAACAATCTCCCCCTTTTTGTTGTTTGACAACCCGATTTTAAGTTTAGGGATTCTCAATCAATTTTCCAAATTTAGAATCATAGGGGAATCCAGATCCTCCCCCTACAACATGATCATTCTAAACTTAACCAATTCACACTCTCCCCCTTTGTCGAACACCGAAAAGGGGCAAGAGGGACTGTTAAGATTAAAACAAACTCCCCCTCAACCCTAGAGGTATCCCAAATCAACAAAGATGTGATAGTTTGTGGAATAATCATACGACCTCATGTGAAAAAGATATAGCAAGACATACCAATCACATGCATCATATGAGTATGAAGTATAAACTCACAAAGCATGCCGTAATATCCATAAATATCAAGTAGACATGGCATTGTAAGCATGAACATGGCAATAGATCAAAGATGCAGATCATAGTCATATAAACAACATGGCATCAATAATAAACAAACTAAGATCAGATAAGCATGTGAAGCAAAGTCAGACAAGTCAAAGCATAAGACATCCAGACAAGTAGCAAAATACATGTGACACAAGGTCACAACAATCAAGTCACAGAGCATACAGCCCAGAAGTATCACAGTCAAATACACAAATCATGATAAGACAGCAGACATCCAAGCTCAAGTGTCAGTGGGGGGGTCGTCATCGCGCATGAGGTCATCCATCGTGGCATCAGTCGATCCCGGTGCAGCGCTGCCCGAAGGAGGATCCCCTGGAAATGTATGGCGGCGCCACTCTTCGTACCACGTCTGCTGTAATGCCTGGACCCCAGAAACAGTAGACTCTACGCCGGTCAATCGCGATCGAATGCCCTGAACTCCGAGCGGATCTCCTCTCGATGAAGCTCTCGTAAATGAAGATCCTGCTGGATGGTCCACTCGAGCTCTGAAATCTGCCAGCGCAAATCTGGCTCGGGCTCATCGTAGTAATCGTCAGCAGCATGGGGCTCATGGGGAGCAGCATCGGGTGGCGCCTGGAAGTGTGGTGCTCCGCCAGGTAACTCACCGAGACCTCGCCCATCCTTCCACACCAACACCCCATCTCGCTCACGAATGATCATACCAGACTTCGCAAAAGCTCGCCGACCCAACCGACAATCTTGCTTAACCATGGGCATGGTCCTGCCTTTGGTGACATCAACACCAACTGACATAAGCCAATCAGTGATGATGTGACCAAACGGCATATAAACCGTGCGACGACTCGGCTCACGGTAGGATAGGATAGACTGGAAGATGCTCTCCATAATATCGAAGTCCATCCGGCAATGCATGCCGTAGAGCATAAGGCAATGGTAGGGTCGGATCTCGGCCAACGGTTTTGAAGTGATTGGTAAGATGCAATTTGTGATTATCTTGAAAAGAACATAGTCAGATGGAGCAAGGCGGAGAGCTGCAAAGGTAGGAAAAACTGGACCCAACTCATCAAGCCCGGCAGGGCGAGGATGACCGAAGAAGTGCTGATAGATAGAGTCAGGGGTAACATCTGCGAATGGTGCTAACAGAGGATCAGGGAGCTTTGGATAAATCGAATAGAGGTTAGGTGATCGTCGACCACCCAAGTACTCAGCTAGAATCTCATATGAAAAATCGAGGTTCATCTTCCCGACACGAGTAGTGAACTCGAATCCTCCTTGAGGACCTTGTTGGAGGTTGTTGTAGAATTCAGAGACGAGGTCGTAGTTTATGGTCCGTTCCAAGGATAGAAGAAAACCCAGATTGTAGTAAGTGACAATCTCCATGACCGAGGGACAGAACTCAGTCAGGAAGGGAACATCAATGGATTTGCAGGGTAATAGTTTGAAGTTCCTTGCTTGAAAAGCCTGTTCACAGGCCGCATTGGGAAACCGGGAGCTAGTAGAAGGCTGTGGCCTTCTGGAAGTTGCAGACGACGAGGGAGTTTTCCCCCTTGAACTACCCTCCGCTACCTCCTTTCCCTTAGCAGATTTTCTAAAGAGTTGAATGGATCATGATAGAAAATTTAATGCATTTGGTAAGATTGATCATACAATTAGGGTGAATCATGACAAAGCAAGAATTGATCATTTATAGGATGAGACCCAATCAAAAGATAGATAGATTCGATCAAGATCAAACGTAGGATAGTGTAGAGATGAAAAATTGATCATTTAGTTGGAATGGAAGTCCATGGCAACAACAAGTAAGTCACGGCACAATAGCAAGAATAAGAACAAAACTTGGTTAGCTTCACAAACATATATTCCAAGAGCTGTTGTGAAAAGAAAACTGAAATCAAAGCTTACTTAGGCGCCATTGAAGTTTGTTTGAAGGGATTGCAAGACTGAGAAAGAACTTGCGGTGGAGAAGGAGACTTCGAGCACACAAGAACTTGCAGTTAGGAGAAGATGCTCGTAGAAGCCTTCGCAAGAGCTCGCACGCGCGTGAAGAAGGGAGAAGCAAGAACTCTCTCGCTCGCACAAGGTTGCGCAGAAGAGGGTGTTTCGGCGCTAGGGTTTGGAAAAACGAGGTTTTGGAGAGAGTTAATCGGTTGGTGGATTGATAACCACTATTTTTGTTGATTATTTTAGGCTCTTAAATCCATGTTTGATACATATTTTATATGCTTAAGTTTGCAATTTTATTAGGTTTCATGTATTCCCTTCATTTTGGCTTTTAATTCTAATCTTTGTATATTTGGGATATTTTTGGCACTAAATTTGGATATTATTTTGTAGGCTTCAATTGATCATGGACCTAGATCAAATCGGGTCAGACTTGAGTCAGCATTGGATCCAGATCAAAGGGATCAAGCATCGGATTGATAGGAGCCGTCCATTCTAGAGAACGGCTAGATCTGAGCCATCGGTCAACTTCTGGTCGATCCGAGTCCAAGATAGAATCAATCATGACCAGAGACCAAGATCTGAAAATTTCAGCCAAATCGGAAGTGATCTGACCGTTGGATCGAGCTTAAGATGTTCTAGACCATCCGTTCAAGAAAAGGGAAGATCTGGACCATCCGCCACTGATCTGGTTAATCCGAGCTGGGGACAGGTAGATCAGGACCATTGATTGGAATCTGTGAAGTTTGGTTCAGATCGGAAGAGATCTGACCGTTGGATGAAGCCGAATCGATCTCAGCCGTCCGTTACTAATGAGCTTTGAGTTCTGGGCTGAACCCAAGCTAGGACTGAACCCAAGGTTGGCTTGACTGAACTCGAACTAGACTGAACTAGACTGAACCAGAGCTGAACCAACTGAAGCTGGCTTGGCTGAGCTGTTTGACTGAACCAAGTGCTGATTGAACCCAAGCTGGATTGAACCCAGGACTGGAACCGAAGCTGGCTTGACTGATTGAATCAACTGCTTGGTTTGGCTGAACCCACTGATTGACTGAACCCAGGAATCGAACTCGAGCTGTGGCTTGGCTGACCGAATCCACGCACAGCCGGGGATCAAAAAGGGAAGAATCGCGCGACCTTGGTCTTCATCGACTCCACACGCAGGGCTCGCGGCGATCTTCTCTCCTCCATCTTCATCGTCGCCGCAGCTAGGGTAGCGGTTCGTGCCCTAGTCGCCGGAGCTTCGATCAACTGAGTTGAGGGGTTCCCGACTCATTCATCCACCTCCGCCGGCGTCTCCACCATTTCATCGCCGCCGCAAGCTAGGGTAGCGGGTCCGTGCCCTAGTCGACTCAACCACCGCCGGCCGGACTTCCTCTCCATCACCAACGCCGCGACCACAGCTAGGGTTCAGGGGTTCCGAACCCTAGCTGATTCCATCGCCGCAGTTTTTCTTCTTCATCGGCAGCTTAGTTTCTAGATAGAAGTTCTTAAATTAAGTTCTTTACAGCAGTTTCATTACCGTTTTTCTTCACAGGGTATCAATTCCAGCAGTAGCTTAAATTTCCAACG